>JAJPUD010009588.1:42420-70337 GCA_023553655.1 Myrmecobius fasciatus
AGAGAGAGAGAGAGAGAGAGAGAGAGAGAGAGAGAGAGAGAGAGAGAGAGAGAGAGAGATTGGGAGAGGGAGAGGGAGATAGGGAGAGGGAAAAAGTATTACCTCCTATTAAACAGAAAAAAATCACAAAAACAAGGGTCAACCTTCCTATAACTATCAATTAAGATAACCTTCCATTTTTAGACACAGATTTAAGATTCTTCAAAGATGTCTTCCCTTAAATGACTATTCCCAGTGCCAAAGAAAATGTACTGCATAGGATATGAGGTGGTCTAAAATTCAAGTGATACTCCATCTAGTAGTTACTTGATTTTGTAAAGGTTGTTCCTACAACTTATAGCTTTTTTATATGTCACATTTTATATAATCATCTTAAATGAGATGACTAGAATATTTAATTACTAGTATATCATAAGTTAACTATGGTTTAAAGATACTTTTTAAATTCTGCTGATATTTACCTCAACCATAAATTGAACTCTGAAAAGTCCAAAGTACAATACTATATTTAGCAAGTTTAAAAAGATAAATAAGTCAAAGTGCTTGCTTCCAATGAATTGAAAATCTAGTATAGTGGTGAGAGTTTAGATGGGGCATTGCAGGAAGAGAGAATTGATACAAGTACAACAATAACTCTAATCCAAAACTATTTTCATTTTCTTAGCTAAAATTCCAAATTTTATGGGGTATTGGATAGCATAAGGAATAGGTTATGATAAGAATTTTCATGATATACCTTGTCTGATTTCTCTAACACAGCTTTCTGGCCTAGGAGCATGATGTAATCAGGCATAGGTGATCAGATAAATGTGAGTTGCCATACCTTGATAATATTAAGGAGAAAGAGAGCACAAGAAGTGTAGGGTCCCCCTAGTCAGTGTGGCATGTTTGGCAAAAGGATATACACATTCAGTTTGTCTCTAAGTTAAGGGGCAAAGATTTTTTTTTAATAATTGTAACACCAATTGAAGCAGGCTAATGTTCCAAGGGAATTTAGCAAAGACCTAAAACCAAGAAAACATTCTGCTCCTTGACAGCAGGTTAAAGTTCCAAATGAGATTTAACAATGTCAGAATCAAGGAGATAATTTTGTAGGAAAGAGAAACAAAGATTCGGTTGATATGCTAATATGATGATTTAGAGGTGCAATTGAGGAATGGTAGAATTGGGGGTAGTTGCCATCATTGAGTTCTACACTTACTGACCAACAGATAGGCCAGCATCATTTGTGGCACTCCAAGGTCCAGTAGCCACAGGGTTTCTCAGGCATTGCAGCTTTCTCACACCTCATCAATAACATAATGACCAAGTGTGTTTCCAAATGGAAATGAAGCAGTCTGCATTAAAGACATGAAGAACTACTATATTCTAGCTGCATAATAACAATGTAAGATTCCAAAGTGACATATGAGTGCGTCATTCATCCTAACATCCAACCTGAAGTAAGAGGGCATTTAAGTTAAAAAAGTGCCTCTATGGGATATAAGCCCAATAGAAATGCTGCTGGGTCAAAGGGTATGCACAGTTTGATAACTTTTTGAGCATAGCTCCAAATTGTTCTCCAGAATGTTTGTATCTGTTCACAGCTCCACCAATAATGCATCAGTGTCCCAGCCCTCCCACATCCCCTCCAACATTCATCATTAACTTTTCAAACCACCTCCAATTGTTCACTGAAGAAAGCCATATACACCCAGAGAGAGGGATGCGAAATGTGCATCACAACATAACATTCTCATACTCCTTGATTGATGTTTGCTTACATTGTGTTTCCTTTATCTGATATATTTTTTGTGTAGATAAGATTTTTCTTGCACAACAATGATGTTTGGAAATATGTATACATATATTTGATTTGCCAATATATTAACATAATTAACATGTAGTGGATATCCTGCCATCTAGGGGAGAGGTGGGGAGCTGGGAGGAAAAATTTGTAACAGAAATGTATGTAAGTGTTATTGTTGAAGAATTACCCACACGTATGTTATGCAAATAAAATTAAAAAATGTTTAAAAAAAGTGCCTCTAACACTGGGTTTCATAGTAAGATGAGACCACATGAGGCTAAGCAAATTTTAAAGCATATTCAAATACTAATTATTATTGTTATCATTATTATTACAAAGAGGGTTATAAATTCAAAGGGGACAGAAGATCATGATTAAACATACAGAAGCAAAACACAGTGTATATTAATAGAATGCATATCTCCTTCAAGGGAAAACATAGGATATATGCAGTAGATGCAGCTAGGTGGCAAAAAAAAAAAAAAATAAAAATGAACCGAAAAAAAGGAAGACCTGAGTTCAAATTTTTGTTCAAACACTTATAAAGTGCGTGACTATGGGAAAATTACTTCATTTTTATTTGCCTGATTTTCCTTATCTATAAATTGTAATTAATAAAGGTACCTGACTCCTATGATTGTTCTCAGTATAAAATGAGATTTCTGTAATCTGTATGTTTGTTTTACAAACCTTAAAACACTACATAATTGTTAGTTATTATTATTACTATTATTATCGTAGTAGTGGGAGGAAGCAGAAATATTAGGGTGAAATATTATTAAATGCCTTACATGCAGCTAGAAAAGATTTAACTTGACTAATAGGCTTGAAATTGTATTTTTAAGCAATAACTAAAAACAAATAAAATCACAAGCTGCAGAATCAGAAGGAACCTCAAAGCCCACTATCCAATCTTCTCATTTTGAAGATGAAGCAACTGAGACCCAGCAAGATTAAATGACTTACCTAAGAAATGGATAAATTTTACATGGATGGAATGCTTTGATTATGGGATCTGAATCCAGATTCTCTGACTACTGCTTCTCTCATGATACCATATTACTATACCTATAAAATATGTATATAGTGCTTAATATGGATATAAGTATATTTTAAACACCAGGTTTTACATGAAATCTTTCTTGATTCCCCCAAATAATAGAATACACACAAAATTACCCTACATTCATTTTGAATCTCTCATGTATATCTTTATATTTCTAATTTCCCCTATTAGAATATTAACTTCTGGAAGGAAGAGATTATTTCTCTTTTGTCTTTGCACATTGAGCATTCAGAATAATCTTTAGGAAATAGTAGGCATTTAAAAGCATTTTCATATTAATTAATATATTACTTTGTTAATTGGTACTGTGATAATGAAGATAATAAAATGGTAATGATGATGATGATGATAAGAGCTGTATTTTAGGATAATTGGTTCAGTGAATATTTAAAGAAGCAATCAGAAGAGAGAGAATCTAAGGTGAAGAAAATGGTTAAAAAAGTATTGCAATAATCTAAATACAAAATAATGAGAATGGAAAAGAAAAAAATGTTATGTTTTAGGGGAGCAAAGTGTTTGTAGCACTTAAAATGGAAGATCCAATAAGAGAGTTAGAACAGGTATTTGACATTTGAGTTCCATGGTTCTATTTAAGGTACTAAGGATGTTTAACTTGGAGAAGTTCTTTCAGAGAAGAAGGGGGATTGATAGCTATCTTCAAATATTTGAAGATGTGTTAATTAGAAGAGCCAATTTTGGTTGACTCAAGAAAATAGAACTAAGAGAAATTGGTACAAGATAGAACTGTTCAGGTTTGGAAAAAAATGTTTGAGGTGCCAGATTAGTGTTGTGAGATGCCTCAAAAGAATTTGCAGACTTGAGCCCATCTCCTTGTTGAGGGGCAAAGTTTATTGAAAGTAATGTTAATGCCATTACATAGCAGACTGGATGGTAAGGGAGTTTAGCAGAGAAACAGAAGCAATGAGATATATTTGTACAGCTTTCAATCACAGATGTACTAATTCTCTGGTAGGAAGGAGTGCTCTCTGGAATTTGATTCTTTTGACCAGATTATTACTGAGATGAATTGAGTAGTGGTATGTTTACTATTGTCTCAAGAGTTTGATCTGTAGGAGTTTCCTAAGGCCAGAAACTATCTGTTTAAGAGTTGTCAGAATCAGACATATTGAGTGTGGGAGTTTCCTGGGGCAGATTCCAAAACTAGAATATTTAAGACTACTGATTCATTCTTAGAACAGAAGCCCCTCAAGGTCATGGGACCCCAAAACTACCACTATATTTCCTAGAAGCTATAGCATATCAGAACAAAGGCAGATATGTTTGATATTTAGAAAATCTTTCTGACAACTAGAACTAATTGAAAGTGAAATAGCCTGCTTACTAAGAAACAGACATCTCAATAGTAAATTGAAGAAGAGGGAGTGGCGATTGTTCACTCGGGTATCACTGAAAAGGCCACTAAAGTCCCTTTCTTCTGTGATCCTATCATCTCTATCTCTATGATCATGAGATATTTTTTTCTGTCTAATATTTATTAGCCAGTTTGCTTCATTATTCCCGACAAACACTCCTATATCACTGCTTTGTCATGGCAGAGGGATTTAGTAGTTCAATGAAACTGATATGTTATAGCTTCTAGGGAAATACCGTCGTGGTTTTGGGGTCCGCTGACCTTGGTGGTCTTCTATTCTGACAATAAGTCAATAGTCAACAGTCCTACATCTTTCAGCTTTGGAATCTGCCTCAGGAAACCTCCATACACAATCAGCCTGATTCTGACCACTCTTTAGTCAGATGGCTTCTGTCCTCAGGAAAGTCCCACAGATCAAACTTCTGAGACAATAGTAAATAGACCACCACTCAATTCATTGCTGACTGTCAGATAGCTCTCAGATAGCTTCTGGTTTCAGGATAATCCCACAGATCAAACTCTTAAAACAGTAGTGGCTAGATTGCTTTTCAATTCATTACGGACTGGTAAATTTGTAATTAATAATCTGGTCAAGAGAACTAAATTCCAGAGAGCACCCCTTCCTACCTGTTAGCCATAGAATTACCATATCTATGATTGAAAGCTGTATAAATGTATCTATTTACTTCTGTTTTTCTGCTGAATTTCCTTACAATTCAGTCTGCTTTGTAATGGCATTATCATTACTTTCAATAAGCTTTGCCTCTTTCCAAGGAGATAGGTTCAAGCCTGCAAATTCTTTTGAAATACCTTATAAGATCAGTCTGATTCTCCAAACTTTTGGGGGTCCCCCTTCCCAACCTCAACAAAACTATGAACTGCATTACTCAAGTGAAACAAATCATAATAGACAACTTTTACAAGAAGTGATCTACCAAAGAAGTAAATGGCAAACTACTTCAATATATTTGTTGAAAATAGCACATGGACAGTACTTAAATTCTAAAAGAAATGATATCAGAAAATGAGTCTTTTTTTTATTGGAAGGTGTCCAATAATCCAGGGGGAAAACTAATGAAGCAGCTAGGTCAAAGATGAAAAGAAGTTCAGCTGATAATGTATCTGGTAACAAAAGGAAAATTCATTGCAGTAAATATTAATATTGCAAATGTAAGATCTCTGTCAGATCTTAGATGGGGTGAAACAAGAGATAGAAAAACTAAACATTGACATTGTGTATTTGCAAAGTTAAATGGACATGAATGAGTAAATTTAATTGAGCTTATCACTACATATACTACCATGAGCAAGAATCCCTTAGAAAAAATGGTATAGCCCTCACAGTCAATAAAAGGATGAAGAAAGCTGTACTAGCGTATAAACTCAAAAATAACAGGATATCTGTTTAAATCTAAAGCAAACCATTTAGCATTACAATAATAAAAGTGTATATTACAACAACTGATGCTAAAAAGGTCAAATAGGATAAATTCTATGAAGACCTACAACATAATCTAGCAATAACATTTAAAAAAGATGTCACATTCAAACAAAAGATAATTGGAGTAAAAGGCTTTTGGCCTTGAACAAAATGAAGCAGGGGAGAAATTAATAATGTTGGAGTTAGGATAGCAATTTTTAGTTCTCAATACATGACACAAGGCTCAAGGCACATTGGATGAATTCACAAGGCATTCTCTTTGCCAAAAGATACCGTTATTTATGAGACTAAATTATGGACAAAATGAAGAGATTAATATAGACTCTAGAAGTAGTAAATATGAAATAGTTACATGAAAAAAATAGAAAGAATATTATAGCTAGCAAGGAAAGGAGTTTTTTAACAATTAATAAGGGAAAAGACAAGTTCTCTACTGGAATTCATAATTAATCAGGAAAAAGGGAAAACATCATGAGATAGGAATATCCCATTGACTGGAAGGCTAAATCATAAGAGGAGTTTAACAGACTAACTTCAAAAGGGGTTAGCAAAGGAAATTTGACCATTGACTGGTAGGCTAACCCTAAAAAGTATCCCTAAAAAGGAATTTAGCACTTTAAAAGTTATCTACAATAAGGGAAAAGACATGACATATGGCAGGGAGGCTGAAGTGAGAAGACAGACACCATAATGCAAGACACCAGACAGGCTAAAAAGGTATTTTAGCAAAGAGAGTATAGGCCTTTTATAAGGGAAATTTAACTCTGATGGTTTGACAACATAACTTAGCTTTCTGACTGAATACAGAAAGGTGGAGTTTCCAAAAACTTCCACAAGGTACTGAACTTTAAAAGAAAGTCCACTTGAAGAAGAGGGCTACTTAAGAATAAAGAGCTTACTTTGAGCTGATCTAGCTGTACCTTCCTGTTAACCCTTGGGAGCATTACAATGCTTCAGGCTTTCTCTGCCAACCCATATTGATACCCAGGACCTCATCAATAATAGTATTTGTCAAAATAACTCAGTTGTCATAACAAATATTTTTTCAACAACCCAAAAGCTAACTTTACATATGTACATCTTCATATGGTCAGTATCAAAATTAGAAAGCTTAAGATTGTAATAGGAATATGACAACGCTGTATAATATTACCTAATTTATTTAACTTATATGCAGAATGCATCATGTAAAATGTCAAGCTAAATAAAGCTAAAGTTGAAAATATCAAAAATCTCATATACGCCAGTGATACAACTCTTATTAAAGAAAAGGAAGAGTAATTCAGAATATTTTTGATGAGGGTGAAAAAAGAGTGTAAAAGCTGTTCTACCTTAACATTAAAAACAACAATAACAGCAACAACAAAAACAAACGCAAGATCTTGAAAACTGTCCCCATCCTTTATTGGCAAATAGAGTGAAAAGAAATGAAAGTAGGGTCAGATTTAATATTCTTGGCCTCAAATTTCACCAACAGCTAGGATGCCATCAAGCAATAAAGAAAAACAATGTCTTCCCCTAGCACTTTATACCCTATGACCCCAAGAAACAAGCTACCATCTTTGGCTTTTTTTTCTGTTTTGTTTCTCCTTTCCTTTTGGAACAACATGTAGAACGGTCCTTGGAGTAACATTTGAATCATGATGATCTTGAAGACAGGATTTTATGCCAGATATTGCTGCCATGTTAGCAAAGAACAATGAGAATTCAATATGCTCAGGCCATAAGCCCAACGAAATATTTTGGACTTGGAACTTGATGGGATGTGCTATATAGGAACTGAGCTAAACTATTAACCTAATCACCTTTCCCTCACCTGAGACTAAGATGTTACTAGGGAAGGTTATGTACTCCCCTGGCTCTGAAGGGGTAACACACACACACACACACATACACACACACACACACACATACACACACAATTGAACCTTTGAAGTATTTATATATTATTTGTGATATATTATATGTTATCTATTATTTCTTTTGTTTAATTTTTAAGTTTTAAAATTTTTTAAATACACATTTTTTATGAATTATGTTGAGAGAGAAAAATCAGAAAAAAGAAGAAAAACTAGAAGACAGAAAAAAAGGAACAGAAAAAGGAAGAAACATATTACGTGTTGATTTATGTTCAATTTCCATAATTCTTTTTTTTTCTTGATGCAGATGGTATTTTCTATCCAAAGTTTATTGGGATTGCCTTGGATGAATGAATAACTGAGAAATACCAAGTCTTTCATAGTTGATCATTGCACAATTTTTCTGTTTACTGTGTACAATGTATTCATGGTTCTGTATGTTTTGTTTGATACTATTTCATGTATATCATTCCAGGCAAATCATTCCAAGCCTTTCTAAAATCAGCTCGTTCATCCTTTTTATAGAACAATAATATTCTCTTATCTTCATATACCACAGCTTATTCAGACATTCTCCAATTCATGAACATTTACTGAATTTCTAATTTTTTGTTACCACAAAAAGAGCTGCTATATACATTTTTACACATGTGAGTCCTTTTCCCTCCCTTGTGATTTCTTTGGGATACAGAGCCAGTAGTGGCACTGCTGGATCAAAGAATATGCATAGATTGATAGTCCTTTCAAAATCATTGCAAATAGCTTTCCAGAATGGTTGGATTATTTGACAACTCCACCAACAATGTATTAGTGTTCAAGTTTTCCTACACCCTTTCCAACATTTATCATTATTTTTCCTGTCCTCTTAATCAGTCTGAGAGGTGTGTGTTGGTATTTCAGAGTTGTTTTAATTTGCATTTTTCTAATCATGAGTGATTTAGGGCATATTCCTTTTTTTTTCCTATTCAATTTTCTCCACAGGTATATAATATTCAGATTTTCTAGTATACTATTAGCCTCTCTAGTTTCTTTCTTGTTTATTTTGTGATTAGATTTGTCTGGTTCTGAGAGGGGAAGGTTGAGGCTCCACAATAATATAATTTTTTGTCTATTTCTTCCTTTAACTAGCTTAACATTTTTTAATGGAATTTGGGTGATCAATCACATGGTGCATATTTTATTTTTTAACATCTTTACTACCTCATTGTTTATGGTACCTTTAATGAAGATGTATTTTCCTTCCTTTTCTATTAATGAGATCTATTTTTACTTTTTCTTTATCTGAAATCAGAGTTGCTACCCCTGATTTTTTACTTCAGTTGAAGTATAATAAAGTCTGTTATAGCCTTTTATTTTTACTTTGTATGTTTCTCTCTGTTTCACATGTGTTTCTTTTAAATGGCATATTATAGGATTCTGTTTTTAATCCACTCTGCTATTTGCTTCTGTCTTATGGAAGAGTTCATTCCATTCACATTCACACTTATGATTACCAGCTCTGCATTTAACTCCACCCTATTTTCTCCTCTGTATATGCTTTTGTTCCTTTTTTCCACCCTGTCCCTCTTTAGTGCTGTGTTGTTTTTAATCTATCCCACACTCTACCTGATCTACCTTCCATCATTCTCTCTCCTTCTCTTACTGCTTTCTCCTAGTATTTTTGCTCTCCCTTCTATCCAACCCCTCTTCTTTTTTCCACTTTTTTACTCCTAGTTTTTTTTTTTTATAGGTTAAGCTAATTTTCTATATCCAACTGAATGGTTAGGTTATTACCCCTTTGTGCCCAAATTGATGAGATTAATCTTCAGACAATGCTTATCTCTCTCTTTTTTCTTCTAATGTAAAAGTCTTTTGTGCCTTTTCCTGTTAACTATTTTTCCCATATTACCTCCCCTTTTCTCTTTTCCCATTAAAGTTTCCTTTCCATCCTTTAATTTTTTTTTTAATATCATCACATCAGAGTTCATTCATAACCACACCCTCCATCCATGTCATGCTCCTTCTACATGCCCTAATAACAGATAAAATTGTTGAGTTGCCGATATCTTTTTTATCTAAGGATGTAATTAGTTTAATCTTTGAATATGATATGTTTTCCTCTTTCTACATTTTTATATTTCTCTTGGGTTCTGTGTTTGAAGACCAAACTTCTCTTTAGTTATATATTTTAAAAGGAAATGAATGAAATCTCTTAGTTCATTGAAGATCTATCACCTCCCCCGAAAGATGATGCTCAGTTTTGCTGTGTAGTTAATTCTCGTTAGTAATCCCAGATTCTTTGCCTTCCAGAAAATGATATTCCTGGTGCCCTGATTCTTTATTGCAGATGCTGTCAGATTCTGGATAATCCTGACTACAGCTTCTTGATATCTTGATACTTGAATTACTTTTATTTGGCAGCTGGAAGTATTTTTTCCCTTGAGCTTATAGTTCTGGAGTTTTGTAACGTTGTTCCTTGGAGTTTCCCTTGTAGGATGTCTTTGTGAAGGTAATTGATGGATTATTTCAATGCCTATATCCCCTTCTATTTCAAACATATCAGGGCAAATTTTTTGATGATATCTTGAAGAATGCTATCCAAAATAAAGGTTTTTATTTTATTTTTAATTATTATGACCTGTAGCTCATGGCCTTCAGATAGAACGATAAATTTTAGATTGTCTTCCCTGGATCTATTTTCCCAGGTTGGCTGTTTTTCCTATGATGTATTTTTTTTTTAAATTTTCTTCCTCTTTTCATTCTTTTTAGTTTGGTTAACTGATTCTTGATGTCTCAAAGAGTTTTAGCTTTCATTTGCCCCTTTCTAGTTTTTAATGTGGTTTTCTTCAGTTAGCTTTTGTATCTCTTCTTCCAGTTCATTAATTCTACTTTTTAAGGTGTTTTGTTTTCCCTCACTGGATTTTTTTTTACAAGCTGTTGAATCTCTTTTGCATATCTCTCATTTCTTTTCTGAATTTTTCTTCTAACTCTCTTAAAGTTACTTTAAGTATTTTATGAGCACTTCTAAGAATCTTCTTTGGACTTCTTAAGATTCTTTGATATTTCCTCTGTGCACATTTTATCCTTGTTATTGTTGCCCTTGAGTTGATGTTTTGGTCTTCTCTGTCACCATAGTAGCTTTCTATGGTTAATGTTCTTTTCTGTTTCTTGATAATTTTCCTTTGTTTTCTTTTTATATTCCCTCTTTTGTGACTTTTAAGGGTTAGCTCTGTTCTTGGAGTAATGGTGGCATTGTCCTAAGCTTTCTGTGTATTTTTCTGGTACTTGATGCTGCCTCACTGGTTTGCTTGGATATTGAGTCAGAACTGAGCATTTCAATTACTGATCTGCTATGTTTAAAATCTGTCACCAGCTTTCCCAGACTCCATTTGAACTGGTTTTTAACTCCAGTGAGACTGACTTTTTTTGAAGTCTTTCTAATCTATCTAGAGCGGGAAAATGGTTTCCTTCAGACACGTTCTCTAAAGACATTTGATTTTATGTGATGTTTGAGGGAAACAGGGAGACCTTGAGCAGCTTCCTGGCTTCAAGCTGTCTTTTTGGCTCCATCCCCAGATGTTATGTATTATTTCTTGGGTAAATATATGTACACAAACACAAACAATATATTGATATTTCAAAGGTGCAGTGTTATGTGTGTACATTTAATATACACCAAGAAAAGATATATTTATCAAGATTACATGTGTGTGTCAATTGTATATGTAAAATCAATTATTTCTAAATATCTTTGAAGCATATCTTTGAAGGAAAGTCTTTTTAAAAACTAGTGTGACTTCCATGTGCTTAAATTGAACAGGTTTTTAGGGATTCCTAAAGTTATGAGATCATATTCAGTGGAGCATGGAAAATGGAGTAAATATCAAAGAGACTGGATATGTCTCAAATTGCTTAAATGTATCAAAGGATGCCGGAAGGAGAGGTGAAATAAAATCCATCTAGATTTTAGTCAACAGAGGCCAATATAGCCCTTTTAGCAATATAAACATACCTGTTCAAAATTGTCTCATAACTTTCTCCATCACAATTCCTTAAACAGCTTTTACTACTGTCACCAGAATTACCTTCCTATAACTAACTTTCTGTCCAAGACAGCTGTGTATTTAATTTTGCATGGGATAAAAAAATGCGACTCCCGACTCAAAATCATTACTCATAGATTTCTCAAAGTGAAGATTACAAGTTTATTTGAATCTTGTGAAATTCTGAATGGTCATTCTCCTCTGGGACACTCCAGGGAGAAGAAGGAGGCCCAATTTTTTTCATTTGAGCACATGATTTACATAGAGAGAGGGAGCCCCGGCTTCCAGGACCTGCCAATCTCCAGAACAAGGCATTTCCGGCACAATCATCATACCCAGATATCAAGCAGACATCTAGCAAATAGGTCCCCGGTCAGTTTGGTCTGCCTTTGATATTCTTAAAAGCCACAATTAATCTCTTCCTGCAGTGGAGATTCACAATGAAAAAACATACCAATCTCTCACAATCATTATTCTGAGAAGTCCTCAGTTTCCCATCTCACTCAATTTGATATAGAATTCCTTGAAAAATGATTTGAAATTAATTCTGCTCATTTCATCTAATTTGAGTTTTTTATTCACTCTTTGCATAGTTTTTAATCTCAGAAATCATATCTCAGTAGAGTTATCAAGCTACAATTTTCTATTACTTTCACTTTATCAATTAATTATGGTTCTTGTCTTAGGCATATTATGCAAGGATATAAAAAGGAAATTGCTTAAAAAGAAAAGCTTTTGAACTGTCAAAAGTCAAATTTACAAAAAATTTAACTTATAAAATTAAGAAGGAAAATCATTGACTATCAAAGTTACTGATTCATTGATGGATATATTCTGAATGCTGTAAGATTTTTATTTTTAATCACCTACCTTGGTACTTGGAAAAAATGTCACAAGATAATTTTTATGAAGAAAGAAACCTGAAAACTGACTTTACATGCTAATTCCCAGATCAGTAATCTTTCTATTTCATTGCAGAAGAAGATAGCTCACACTTTCTGCTTCCCATTCTCAATTAACATTTGAAATGATGCTTGGTCCCATAAGAAAGGAAATGTCAAGAAACAAAAGACACCATCAAGTTCAGTCACACAAGAGCCCCGCTTTGAATATCTATTCAAGGGCAAACTTCAAGTGAAATCCAAGATGCCATCATCTCAATGAAATATTATAAATGTGTTATTATTGCACCTTAGATTTTGGTGCATTTATTCTAAGAAACTTGAAGATTTTTCAGTGATTGAGATTTTTCTTAAACTCTTTTACTGGCATTATTCTGAGGTGAATGGTCATGGTAATGTTGCATTCATTTTGTAGATGAAGAAAAAAAAGTTCATAGAAGTGAGCATAAAGAGAACTACTAAAAAATTGCTATCATATTTCACACTCTGTCTATGATTTGGACTATGCACATAATTTAGAGGTCAAAAACCCAAATTTATGTGATAATTCTGCAATTTACTTATTTTATCATTTAAACTCCAAGAGCTTTAGTTATTTTTGTTTGCAAAATAAGAAAAAAAATCCGCAGCTTTTTTATGAAAATTAAATAAGACAATATTTCAAAACTTTGTGTATGTGTAAAATTTGCAGAAAAACTCTTGTTACTGAACAAACATTTAAGTTCCCATTACATATTATTGCTGCCTTTCAAAATATGAAATAAGTAATTATGATAATAAAACACATGTAAAACAAAGTAAATGGCATGATAATGAAATAAAAGTAAGAAAATTACTTTCTTCCCAACTTCTGCTCCTGAAAGATAGGAGCAGATCATGATAGGAACAGTACTTTATGTGAACTCTGCAGAAAGATTTTAAAATATTTGTTAATATTTTTCACTTATGTTAACAGGTCATTATGAGTGTTCTTTTGTATAAAAATAATAAATTACTATAAATGCCACTAGTATGAAAATTGTATTTAAAATTCTTTTTTATCTTTTTTCCTAATTTTTTTGATGTTTAAAATATACATTTTATATATCTTACATGGAGTAATACATTTTGAGAAATTAATTTTTCAATAATTTCTCAGCAGATCAATGTGAATTGTAAAATATTTGCTTGTATATTATAAAATCTTTTCTATATATTTATAATGTTATTAGTTACTAAAAAGAATAAAGCTCAGTGGTAGAAAAATATGGTGGGCATATTAGAATAAATTAAGATTGATATCATAATTGTTTTCTTACTCTGGTTCAATATGACAGAGCAGTGCTCAAAAGTTCTAAAAATAGGTTAAGGCAGTATTGTTGAGAATCTAAAATTTTAGTGATGGGTTTCCAGCACTTGTCTCCAGAATTTCCTCTCCTCAAAAGCAAAACTGCATATCTAACTAAAGATTGTGGAGCAATAAACACATGTTGATAGAGATCTTGCTAAAATTCAGTACCTTGCAAAGAACTCTATTCTGTCTCCTTACCTGGTTGGCATATTGGTTCCTTAATTGTCCTTTTTAAAAGTCACATGCTGACTTCTTTACTTTATGACATCCTAACCCCCACCTGGACATCTTATCTATAATCTTGCTTTCCTGTGTAGGTAACTATTCTGCTAACTCAAAACCCAAAATTCTAGTATAAAAGCTTTCTTAATTTTCCTTTTTTCCCCTAGACTCTCTTTAGAGATTAATCTGTTGGTTTTTACATTAATTTTGTGACTACAAGAGAATTTTCTTAAATTTCAACTGACTGACTACATTCAACCTGTGATTCTGGGACACTTCAGTACTTTAAAGAATGTGAGATTAATCTAGTAGTCAATGGGGGACTAATAAACTTTTGAGTATGTGTCTGGGCTGTTATTTCATTTATACCACATTTTTATAATGATGGTGATTAGTATTAAATGATTTGTTGATTATGTATTACAAACAGGTACTTTAGCTTATTCTCAATATTGCCTAACCAAGAAATTCAGTTAAAAATGAATAAAATCAAGTTGACTTGGGTAAAAATCCTATTAAATTATTGTATTTTCCCTACATTTTACTTTATGCAGGTGTATTTTGGGAAAATCAATTATTTGCTAAGATTCATGCAGCCTCATAGACACATTTGTCTACGTACATACACATGCACAAAAAACCAGACATGTGTATGCATACATTTATATACATATTAATCTTTTCCTTTGTCATAAAACAGATATTTCCCTAAGCATTAACAGCACCAAGAAAATATTTGAATGGCAAAGAATTTCTGACAAGCACTGAAAAATGAAGATATAAAAGTTAAGCTTTCAGAAACATGATCTATATTAATGGTTAAGATTAATTTCAGAAGACAATAGAAAATTCTAAAATAAATTCAAATACATATAACTTCTAGACTTCTATTTAAATAGAAACACATATATCTTATTCCCTTGGTGATTAAAAGTACTGCCAATCAATAGGTGACATATTTAGTACTGAAGGTATTAAATGTTCTGAAAGATATATCTATTCTTTTCAAGTGAATCAAGTATTTGATAAAAAAAAAAAAAAAAAAAAAACAAAAAAAAAACTTACTAGCCAGTCTCAAAGATATTGCCATTTTTTGAATGCACAGAAATAGAGAAGGAAAAAGCTCAATGTGAATTTACAAGTATGAAGTTCAGAGAGAACAACTCCATACTCCTTCCATCCATGAATATAAAAAAGACTGACTCTTTAGAGTGTAGCTTCATCCACTATCATTATTACCTTATACCCCTAAAAGGCAGTTGATCTAAGTGCTATTCCATGTTCTACTGTTGAATCCCTGTCTAGAATAATGCTGGAGGAAATAATGCAGGACGAAAGACAAAACATTTGCGAAATCTCTCACACTCATATCCATAGTTTTATATGTACAAAATTAGATTAAAATAAAACAATAATATTATTGATTATATCTTTGATTTGAAATTTATAAAGCACTTTTTGAATTCTCATGAGAACTCAAAAAGTTCTCATGAGATCAATACAAATAATCCTTTCTCCATATGCTAGCCATCATATGGGAAGAGAGAAACATATATTTGTGTGTGTGTGTGTGTATGTATATATATATATATATATATATATATATATATGTTTAAAACAAGAAGACCATTTAAAAGGCATCTTTTGAACTTAACAGGAAAAAAAATACTCACAGCTTGAAGTACCAGGCTGGGGAGCTGACTTGGAGGTGCTATACATTCTCTTTTACTTAGTTTCATCATTTGAGAAATTACACAACTTTATATCTAAAACTTTACTTTAGGAAGTAAAGATGTTTAATCTTTTGCCCTTTACTGCAAGAAACACACTGAGCTATTATCTTAGTTATTTATCTTATTATTGCAAAGTGCTTTTTTTCAAGTTTTAGTGTTTAATGGAAATGAGAATTTGTTCTTTTAAAATATTGAATAGATTTAGAAGAACTATCTATTATTTTGTCGGTTTCACCACAGTGATTATAACAATGGCTCACACTCAAAAAATGCTTATTTTTTATTGAATTAAGTAAAATTATCAGTAACTCAAGTAGAGCTTTACATTTGACTTCAGAGATGGTGCAAACTCTTTTTCTTTTGACATAATGTGTTGGTTGTAGGTTTATACTGAAATAAAAGTTCTTTTATTTGGATTGACTATCCATTTTCAGAATGAATATTAACTTTTTAAATGTAATTCTCTGTCATAAATGGACAGCTTTGACACTATTTTTATCCAGCTTGTATTTTTGGGGAAGTGATTTTTAAATAAACCTCAGGAAACAATTTTTTAAAAAAAATTCTTTTTTGTTCATCCAGGAAAATTATGTGTATAGATGAAATAAGTGTATATTCTAAACTTTTCATATGATAATCCTGCTTAGTTAGATTTCAGTCAATGTCAGATACTCACTAAGCATCCCCTGCAGAGCATAAATGACCTTTATTTTGAAGTTCTCATTGCTTTCAATACTTTAGAGTGATATGTCAGATAGAGAGATTAAAGAGGACAGAGAGTTGGATCACATGAGAGCAGATAGCAATTATCTAGGGCTAGTATAAAAAGACATTGGGAACACAGAGAATACCTATGAATAAGTTCTAAAGTTATATATAGAAAAACATTGACATGAACCCTGGCAAAACTGGCTAGTAATGCTCTTCACTGTGAAGAAACAAATTCTTTTTTTCTAATTTTTTTTAGAAAATCTTACAATGACAGGTATCCACAATAAACAACCTGATTCCCTTTATGCTATAGCAAAAAATAAGGCAATATATCTAAATCAATAGAAACTCTCCAGTCTCCTATAAAATATACTTCATAGGACAGCATTCTCTTACAATGGCACAAAAGTGGGGTATGACATAATTGCTCTATCTAAAGCTCTTTGCTTTCTGTTTTCTTAGTAGATTGTAAAAGATCTGGATTATTAAATTTTAAAAGTGGGCTTGTACCTTTTCTTTTTTTATTGACCAGAAAGTATTCATACTCTGAACTTTAAGTGAGTCAGTCACTGTAGATAACTTTCCATTGACTATTGAATGATACCATTCCCTTTTTATTCTTTCATTTGGTCTTATAGCAAATTTCGTCTTAAAAGTTTAACATTAGAAATTAGTTGTAGATAAGTAATTTTCCTATTATTTTTTCAAAACTATGTTTTCATTTTACATGTGAGGTATAAATAAGGTATGAAGCTATCATACTGGTTCTTATTAATAATGGAATTTCCACTGAGTATTGTTTATTTCATACCCATTGTGCTGCAAGCACTATGCACTAAGGTCACAGAGTTGGATAAGACAAGGTGTCTGTCCAACCTGGCATTTAAGCTCATTAAACTTTTCAATTCATATGGCTTCCACTTATATGCTTTACCACGTGTTTGATCATAGTTAAGACATTTAATCTTTTGAAGCCTAATTTATAAATTATAGCTGGCATTCATATAGTGTTTAAACATTAATAAAAAAAAGTCTTATAAATATTATCTAATTTTATTACCTAAATAGCCTTGGAAAATAGATACCATTATCCCAAATTTCACTTATGTAATATAACTAGGATTCATCAGTGTCAGAACCTGAACTAAAGGACTCAATTGCACATACAGCTCTCTATTGGCTGGTCCACCTGGCCACTTTTAGGTGACTAAATTGTCTCAATTTCCTTTCTAGCTTTAAAACTATGATATGAAAGAATTATTTATTTTAGGCATTGCCAATCTTTTGTTATTTGCTCAATTCATTAGCCTTCACTTAGTCTTTATAATTGTTTTGGCCTTTCTGTGGATTTTGATCATGCTAATCACTTTCCTCTCTTGGATATTTTATTCTCCCAGGGTTTCCAAGACATTGTTCTTTCCTGGGTCTCTTCTTAACCATCCTATTCTTCTTTTTCAAACTTCTTTAGTGGTTCATCAGACTTCTTTTGCCAAATGAATGTGAATATACCCTTTACTCTCTTCTGACCCACTTGTAGTATTTCACTTTATCAATCAACAAATATTTCTTAAACACCTACTATATATCAGGAACTAATGATTAAAGATACAAAGGGAGAAAAACAATGTTTCAAGGCACATACAAGTATGTGTAAACAAAGGAAGAAACAAGCTTTTAATAAGCATCTAATCTGTGTTTGTTAATGTTAAAATATGATTATAATAACATATTATATTAATATTTTTATTATGTTAAACATTTTATGGAGTTTATTTCATTTGATCTTTGCTGAATAAATGTCATTATTAACATTTTATAATTGAAGAATGTGAAGCAGAGTGTAAGTGATTTGGCCAGGAACATGTAGTCTGATTTCAGATGTAAAGTTAAGTTTTCTTAACTCCAGGCTTAATGCTGTATCCACTGTGTTGTCTATCTGTCTATGTACAAAATATGTGCAGGATAAATTGGAAATAATCAGTATAGGGAAGGCATAGTATCAAGGAACTTCAGGAAAGCTCTCTTATAGAAGATGAGATTGGGACTTGAAAATCATAAATCTATTTAAAATTTTCTCTTGAGTTTCAATCTCACATTTCCATCTCTTTGATGAACATTTCAGACAGGATTTTTTTTAACATAACAGGATCAAAGGGATATTACCTTCTAAATACTTACTTCCTGATAGATTTGATTTTTTTTCTTATTTGGTACCATTCTTCTTGTACTCACATGGATTTAAAGCTTTGGTCATATTTAATTCTTTGCTTTAAGTCACTTCTTGGAGTATCTCATCTCAAAATCATATTGATTTTACCTAAGTAGAAATATTATATTTTGTTTCCTCTCTATATAGATATTGGCAAATCATTTTTAGGCCCTCCTACCTTTTATCTAGCCTATTACAATAACGTTCTAGTTTGTATCTCTGGCACAAGTTACTTCCCCATCATTCTCATTGCTGTCAAAATTATCTTTTTAATGCATATTTCCAATTTTGTAGATAACTACTCAAAACTTTTGCTAGCTCTTTTGTTTTACAATCTTTAAATCCAAATTCAAGATAGGTAGGAATTTCAGATTCTCTAGAAATCAGTGCTAAGTTACCCTGTAAGTCTTAATTCATATAGTTTCCCTTCACGTATTCTAGGTTCTAGCTAAATTAGGATAAAAACTTTCCCCAAAATCAACATGCTATTTATAACTGTTACACATTCTCATAAATGATGAGATAGAAAATGTATTCCTAGTTTGTTTTGGTCATTCAGAATTCTACCATTGTCTCATCTTTTATGTCATCTGTGTACATAGCCTTCATTGTTCAACGTTGGTGAAAATACTCTCTCCCTTGTCATATATTCCTAAATCGCTTGTTGGTACTCTCCTTTGCCTCCTTTACTCCTTCCCTGGTATTTCTGTTTTTATATGCCCTCCAACACCAACTACTACCATTTTCCCCCATCTTTGACACTAATTAGTATGAACTAAAATCCGAGTCAATGATTTACATTTATTTAAGTTATTGAATATAATACAGTTTTTAAAAGATTATGCCTCTTTGGAGCACAGTTTGCATATATCCTTTGTCAACTTATTCCCTGGGAAATAATTTAGCTATTCAAAAAAAAGACATTCAACAACTTTATACTGTATGAATTGGAGCTACAAAGAGCAAAATGATTTCCTAATGCATAGCTCAGACTCCCATCGAGCAGCTTGCTTTATATATCAATTATTATACCATGTAGAAAATAAGGAATTAAAAAAATGTAAGGAATGGTTTATGGCATCACATATTTTTGCTCTCTCTAATATATACACATATATTTCTTTCATATATATATATATATGTACGTATATGTATATGTGTGTATACAAGTAAATGTAAAAAAATGAATGACTTCACTTCATATTTATTGAGAAAATATAAATGATTCTCTACTATTCTAAACTTCAAAAGTCCTTGACAATATTATCTATTCTCTCTTCATTTATACTAGTCATTGATGAAGAAGTGACCCTATCTACCTCAAAAATGTTAAGCCATGTAGGTTCCTTCTTACCCCAACTGTATCTTTTTTGATTCTCACTTATTTGGCTATTTTATATAAACCAAACATATCATTTAATTGATTTTCCTTAGAAGGCCATGTTAGGTGATATACATAACAAAGGATAATGGAAAAAATTGATCACTCTTTTAATAGATCAGGCTTCCCTATATATATGTAGTTCTGAGCTCATTCAATAGCTTAATAAGTCAGTCAATAGTCTTTTATTGTGTTTCCTATGTTCCAGACAATGTGTTAAGTATTGAGGACATAAAAGGAGGCTATAAACAACCTCTATCCATTAGGGATCACAATTTACAATGGGAGAAAGCAAACAAACAAATATATACAATCTATATATATATATAATAAGTAGTAAGTACTTCTCACCCAGGGTCATGCCTCTGCAGCACAGATGGGCATGAAAGAAACAGAATTTACTTAAGGGAAGGAAAGGGACCCTTATTTGCAAGAATGTTTCTAGCAGCCCTTTTTGTAGTGGCTAGAAACTGAAAACTGAATGGATACGCATCAATTAGAGAATGGCTGAATAAATTATGGTATATGAATGTTATAAAATATTATTGTTCTATAAGAAATGACCAGCAGGACGACTTCAGAGAGGCCTGGAGAGACTTAAATGAACTGATGCTAAGTGAAATGAGCAGAACCAGGAGATCATTTTACACGGCAACAGCAAGACTTTATGATCATCGGTTCTGATGGACATGGCTCTCTTCAACGATGAAATGTTTCAAACCACTTCCAATTGTTCAGTGAGGAAAGCCATATATATACACACACACCCAGAAAGAGGGATATGAAATGGGGACCACAACATAACATTTTCATGCTCTCTATGGATGTTTGCTTGCATTTTGTTTCCTTTATCAGATTTTTTTGCTTGTAGATATAATTTTTCTTGCACAACAAGAAGTTTGAAAAAATGTATACATATATTCAATTTGTCAAGTATTTTAACATAATTAACATATAGTAGACTTCCTGCCATCTAGGGGAGGGGTGGAGACTAGAGGGGGGCGGAATTTGTAACAGAAAGCTTTGTAAGGGTCAATGTTGAAGAATTACCCATACATATATTTTTTTTTCAAATAAAAAGCTTATATTAAAAAAAAAAAGAAACAGAACTTGCTTCATTCTTCCCAGACACTGTCTGGGAGGTGAAAATTCCTGTGACTGGGACTTAAACTCCCAATCCAGCTATCCCCAAGACTCACAGTTTGCTGTTTCAGCCAGACTACTCTAGATATCTGTAAATTTCACAGGGTCAAACCTCCATCCTGGTATCTTTGGATCTTTTCCTACTGTATCAATAGGAGTACTGTTCAGCCCAAACTCATATTTGTTTTTAACTGCTCTATATTTATCTTGATGAGCAATTGTGTTTTATTTATGGAGGAAGTCTGGAGATCTTTGAATTTTCAGTCCTAGTCCATCATCTTCCAGAATCTTCTCTCTTTCTCTCCTAATAGAGTGCAAATCCCTTAAGGTTGGGACTATTACATATTTTATTTGTAATTGCAAATCTCCCATTGTTTAGTATATACTTAGTAGATATTTGTTCTTTGATTCAGCATCATCCTTTAGAATTATTATTGTTTGTATCTTTACAAACATCTAATGTTAAAGAAAAATAAAAAATTGATAATTCTAAACAGAAACATGATTATCCTGCTTTAAACTTCTAAAATTGTAATTCTACTTAATCTGGGCATTCCAGAGTTGTAAATTAATTACAAATTATCTTTTAATTATGTGTTTTAGAAATAGGATGCTTACTTTCCAACCATCATACTTTGCAATAATTGAATACATGCATATAAAACATTTGATTCTGGAAATATTTTTTATGAAATAAGTAATGCAAATAATATGATTACTTCATAAATTGGGAAACAGTGTTTGAAAATCACAAGTTTGGCATTTTAGAGATATATACCATCTGGAACAATTTCATATTTCTAGTCATATTTCACATTATTCTACTTTATTCCCTTACTCTTTGAGTCAAATTGGTTTACTAGATCATGCTTAGGAAGCAACATTCTATTTTTACCTCTTTTGTCAAATTACGTAGCGTATTATGTCTATAATGTACTCTTTCTTTACCTGTACCTCATAAAACCCTTCTTTTCCTTCAAAAACACAATTTTAGTGGCATATTTAATTCACTTGGCCTTGACTAATCATCCAATTCTTGGCAACTTCCTTCTTAAAAATATATTTCTTCTGCATAAACTTTGCATTTATTCACTTTTATACATGTTGTTATCACCAATAGAATTTAAACTCTTTCAAAATATAGATACTTCGGGGAAGCTAGGTGGGGCAGTGGATAGAACAACAGTCCCAAGTCAGGAGGACCTGAGTTCAAATCTGATCTCAGACACTTAACACTTCCTGGCTATATGACCCTGGGCAAGTCACTTAACTCCAATTGCCTCAGCAACAAAAGAAGCAAACAAAAAAACCCAAGGATGCTTCTTTTTTATCTTTCTTAAATGCATAAAATTGTATATATATATATGTATATATATATATATATTAGGAGATTAACAAATGTTTAATTTATGATTTGAATTTACATAGCCTCACTAGCAGGTATGGGAAATGAAGCAAGAACCCAGGCCTCTGTAAAAGCTAAATGTAATGATTACACTCTTCCATGTTAACTAATTGAGAGTTACTATGCAGAATCTATTTAAATAGTATAAAAACTGTTTTCATGAATTAATTTCCATTGGTAAGGACTTCAGAAGAGCAGTTTGTGAGCAATAAAATATATCATTTCAGATGTTTTTCAATTACTGTACAAAGTTTTCTAATATCGTTTCTTGGTACTCTGTGTCACAGACTTTTAAATTTTATTTTATTGAGTATGGGTCAGATGTTTAATTGCTTAACCTTTTGCTAAACCATGGACTATGATACAAAATGTGAATATAACTTTACTTTATTTGGTATTATTAAATTGTAAACAGCATCACTACTACTTCTGGCAATGTGCCTATATTAAATAGCTTTCTTAATGTATTTCAACCCTATACCAGAAGATTATTTTCAAGCAATATGCTGACTGTGTATCAAGTAAAATGAACTCTTTTTTCATTTTGTTTTTAGGCAATATAGATTCTTAAGTATTTATTTAGCAACATCATATGATGACAAGATTAAATAGCCATGCTACTGAATATAGATTACCATTGTAAATGTTCTTATGAATAAACTATGTTTTTATGATATGCATAGTTTCATTTTATTCAAATAATTCATAAAAATTTTCATAGTTTTTCTACATTTTAAAATTTCTTTTATTCTTGTGCAGATTCTTCCTACATAAAATCAAAATGACAAATTGAAGCTTCCATTTTACCCCTAATTCTGACACTATTTATATGATAATTTTCAACTTTTACTAATTACTTATACTTTGTAATCATTTTTAAAAATGATATATTTTAAAATGTGAAGATAAAATGCTCAGAAATTATATGAGACCATCAGTAATGCCCAACTTTTCATAACTCTTAAATTCTCTTCATCCAATCTTATTGCATAGATAAGGAAACAAAAATCAAAAGAGATAAATTAACTCAGTAAAGGCCACAAAGCAAAATTATCAAAAAGGATTGAACCAGATTTTCAGATTCAAATCTAGCACTGTTTAGATTGTAGCACAACAAATTAAATTTTTTGTCCTAAATCAAATTACAATGTACTTAATTTCTCAGACGACATTAAGCCTATTATAATTGATTTGAGAAGACACTAATTAGACAATTTCTCAAACACAAACCAATCACTCTCTGATTGGGACCCTGAGAAGTGCAGTGAAGTATCCTATGAGCAATTACAACTTCAGCTCCTCTAATAATAAAGTCACCTTCTGCTCATTTGTTTCCACCAAGGAGAAGGAGTGGCATTGGAGAGATTAGTCCAGATTCTAAGAGTCTAAATTTGGTTCCATCTCTAATCCTATCAACTTTTGTAATGAAACCAATCACCCAAGTAATATGGATATGTCTGGGATGTCAGAGGGGAAGGAACTATTTTCTATGATACTGAAATAGTGATTAATAAGATTTCTTTCAGAGTTGGGTCTACAAAGTAGAGGAAGTAATGGGTCTTAACTGCATTTTATGCTCTTAGAAAAAAAAAACAGAACTAGAATTCCATATTATCCTTACTTTAACTTGACTCTTGCATATTCATTAATTTTTATACTACTAAGTCTAAAGTATAACATAAATTGAAATTGTCAAGTGCCAGTTACTATTAGTTTTAAGATTTCTCCACTTAGTAAACAGACTTTTTTTTGGACCAAAACTGTCTTTGTGCAACTTCAGCCTTTGAATTGTAGTCACTCTTTTGTGCCTATGAGCTTTTCACATTTTTTTCATATATTAATCCAATTTTTTACCAAATGCAATGTCTTTTCCTTAAAGGTCATTACATGAGTGTATGTATATGCTTGTGAGCATATAAATGCAAATCATATGTTGATTCGGTTTGAAGACCCTGAAGTTCTACACAGACCTTCCTGGAATCACATACTTTAAAACTGGAAGTGACATGGAAATATAAATAAGTCCTAACTACTCATTCTATAAATGAGGAATCGGAGACCATAAAGTTTTAATGACTAGCCTTTTATTACACAACTAGTAAATTTTTGAGTAAGCTTTGTTTGACCTGAGTCCTAGGATAGCATATCATTTACTATGCCATACCATATTTCCATATCATACTATCTACTTTAGTTTTTCATACTCTGTTTAGGTGTTCAGTCAAACTGAAACGTGTTCAAGAACTTGGCTTAAAAAAAGCCAAGGTCTCCCTTTAAGAAATATCTCCTGACTTCCTATAAGGTTCTGGAGGAGAAATTGAAGTTGGTGACTTTGTGCAGCCATCCTGCACTTCAGGCCTATTCACTAGCATGTCATGGCTTTAGATCCCTGATGTCATAGTCCTCTCTTAAAACAAAGAACAAACAATAATTCTGCAACATATATTAGTGTATAACCTATAATTATTTTAATAGTGACTTGTTACTTACACATCTCATGAGTGCTGAAATTGGAAAATATTCCATAAAAAGGTTTCTTATATTGCTTTGAGAATACAATGAAATGAAATCTTGCAATTCTTTTCTTCTTCTTCTGTAAGAAACTTCAAGCAAATACTGCATTATTTTTAACCACTACTGCTTTCATTTATAACAGTAAGATAAGGATGGATGGAGTTAATTTCCTCTAGCACTGTCATTCTCTTGGTTATTACACAAAAAAATTCACATTGAGGATATTTACAGATAAATTGATGGCTGAGAACTGGATATTCCAAGTCTTCTTTTCCCTTATTTGTTATTCCCTTTCTCCATTTCAGTTTTGATATATTGTGTGTTGGAATAAGAAACTAAATGGGAATTTTGAGGAATTTTTTGTGGAAGCCAGAGACTACATGTAAAGACCAGCAGACAACACAAAATATTTAGAAAATCAGAAATTCATAAAATATGAGTATATTATATAATAACAACATATTTTATCTTTTAATGACATAATAATTCAGGCTTCTGTAGTATGAGTGGAATATTGAAAATGTTTTAAACTTTTCTGGATTACAAGGGATAAGGTAATAAGAAGGGTCAGTTGCTCTGAATCCCAAACCTCTGTGAAATGGAAAAATAATTGTACAATTCAGGAAAGAACAAATACCACGGGATTAGAATTAGGTAACTTTTTGTCCATTTAATAGGTTTCTAGGAGTATCTCACCCATGGACAGGAGAGAAAAACATTATAATCTGGTGAGTAAGCTTATAGCCTTTAACAGCTTGCCTTAGTTTTGCAATCAGTCTGTAGTCAAAAGACAGTTTGGCCATGTTTCTTTTTCTACAGGTTTTTCAGCCTCATTTAGCTTCTGGACACAATTTTGACTAACTTTGAAGAAGCCATGGTGTGTGGTCAGGAGCCAAGATGGCATTACCAAAGCAGATATTTACCTGAACTCTTCACCAAACTTTTCCATATATTTTAAAATAATAACTCTAAACAAACTCTAGAGTGGCAGAAGCTACAAAAAGATGGAGGGAAACAATTTTCTGGTCCAGGATGACTTAGAAAATAGGCAGGGAATGTCTTTTGCACCTACACTTTTTAGTGCAGGACCCACCAGCCCAGGCCAGGGTCCATAAAACCACAAGACCTCAGAGAGACTAGATCAATGGTAACAGATTTCTCAGTCTACAGACACCAAACACAATTTAAAAGGTTAGCAGAAAAAAGCACATGCTAGCACAGGCTGCACTAGCTGAGACATAGCCTCAGCAAACCTAGGAGCAGGTCTCAGGAGCTAAAGAAGTCTCAGGAGCTTCCAGAACTCTCAACCCGTAGAAGCTACTGATAAGAAGGAAAATAGATAACTCTTTTGTTCCCACTGAGACAGGAGTTTGTTGCTTTGCCCATTCTTGGATCCAGGTCCCATTATTGGGTGGCAGTCCCAGAGTGAGGAAGAATATTAGCACATCAGAGCTTTCTGCACAGTGCAGCAGGAAAATTTTTCCCAGTTCCAGGACAGAAAAAGAGTGCTTTTGGTCACTTATAAAGTAGCTCACAGATCAGAAGAGTAGTAAACACCTTTTCTTAGATCATACCACCTTGGAAGAACTGAAAACTTACAGATCCCTAGAAGTTTCTCTGACAACAGCTGCACAAAACCCCTGAAGCATGGGAGAATGCACAATCCAATTCAGAAGCAGAATTCTGCTTTAAAAAAGAGTTGAGAGACTGAGGATTCTGGAAATATGGGGGAGAAGGTCAGAAAATTTCAAGCTCTCCTGATTTCCTCCACAAACAGAACAATTTTTCACCTCAGGATGATCATAGATTGGAGAGCAAGGATCATCTTGGGATAACCCCCCAAAAAAGACAAAAAAAAGACCTCAGGAAAGGAATTAACCTGTGTGAAGTGCAAACACATTCAGGCCAGTTCCATAGAAACAGCTGGAGCCCTGTGGTTAGCTGAGTTTGACTGGATCCTCCGGCAAAATCACTGAAACTTTCATCTCTTAGATAGCTTGGGAATTTGGGGTCTGAGTTGAGAAAGACTAAGGGAAACTTAACTAATTAGGAAATCCAGGCCCAACTGTGCTGCTGAGATGTAGCCCTGGGCAAGAAGGAACCAGCACACCTGGTGAATGCAAAGGCAGTGGAAAAGGGATGCTACTGGCTGACAGCACTTGTAGGAGGGGGGAGCTTTTTGTTTGGGGTTCCAGGTCAGAGGAGAGAGCTGAAATGAAGCTAGGTGTACCATCCTCCCACTGCAAGATGAGAAGCCTTACATAAATAGTGCATATTTAAAAATAAATGAACAGCCAAAGAGGAAAGAACCTAAGCCCAAAAACTTTCTAAAGAGTAGGGAAGATAAGGATCATTTTTATTGACGGACAATGACGTAACCAATACCTCTTCTATTTCAAAGAGAAATGCTAAATGACTACTTGCCCAGGAAATATGTATAGAAAAACTCAGAAAAGACTAAAAATCAAGTGAAAAAGATTGACAAAAAAATTAAAGAAATAAGTAAAAACCATCCAAGAAAACAAAGATTATGGGAAAAAATGGTTAACCAACTATAAAAAAAGATACACACTCTTAAAGAAGAAAATAATTTTTTGAAAATGAAAATTGGGCAAATGGGAAAAGGAAAAACAGCAAATCTATGAAACCAAAAAATAACGAAAAAATATAAAGAATGAAAAAACAGAACAAAATTTACATCTTATTAAATAGCAGAAGAGAAAAATAAAAGAATAATTGGACTACCTGAAAGCTGTAAGAAAAAAAAAGAACTTTGATTCAATAATGCAAGAAATAATAAAAGAAAATTATCCTGGAG
>JAJPUD010009589.1:0-22531 GCA_023553655.1 Myrmecobius fasciatus
GGATGCACAGTTTGACAACTTTTTGAGCATAGCTCCAAATTGCTCTCCAGAATGGTTGGATCCGTTCACAGTTCCACCAACAATGTATTAGTGTCCCAGTTTTCCCACATCCCCTCCAACATTCATCGTTATCTTTTCCTGTCATTTTACCAATCGGATAGGTGTGTAGTGGTACCTCAAAGTTGTCTTAATTTCCATTTCTCTGATCAATAGTGATTTGGAGCAACTTTTCATATCACTAGAGATGGTTTTAATTTCATCATCTGAAAATTGTCTGTTCATATCCCTTGACCACTTATCTATTGAAGAGTGGCTTGAATTCTTATATATATGAGACAATTCTCTATATATTTTAGAAATGAGGCCTTTATCAGAACCATTAAATGTGAACATGATTTCCCAATTTGATGCTTCCCTCCTAATCTTGTCTGCATTAGTTTTATTTGTACAGAAAACTTTTAACTTAATATAATCAAAATTATCCATCTGGTGTTGAATTAGGAGTTCCAGATCTTCTTTGGACATAAATTTATTCCATCTCCACAGGTCTGAGAGGTAAACTATATTACATTCCTCTAACTTGTTTACAAAATCAGTCTTTATATCTAGATCTTGAACCCATTTAGATCTTATCTTGGCATGTGGTGTTAGGTATGGGTGAAGCCCTAATATCTTCCACACTAGTTTCCAATTTTCCCAGCAGTTTTTCCGAATCTTGAGTACTTATCCCAAAAGCTGGGGTCTTTGGGTTTATCAAACACTAAATTGTTAAGGTTATTGCCTAGATTGTCCTGATTACCTATCCTGTACCACTGATCGACTGCTCTATTCCTTAGCCAGTACCAAACAGTTTTGATGACCATTGCTTTATAATGTAGTTTTGGATCTGGTACAGCAAGGCCACCTTCATCTGCCTTTTTTTTTTGATTAGTCTCCTTGAAATCCTTGACCTTTTGTTCTTCCAAATGAACTTTGCTACTATTTTTTCTAGATCTGTAAAATAATTTCTTGGGAGTTTGATTGGTATGCCACTAAATAAGTAGATGAGTTTGGTTAGTATTGTCATTTTTATTATGTTTGCTCTGTCTACCCATGAGCACCTAATGTTTTTCTAGTTGATTAGGTCTGATTTTATTTGTGTGGAAAGTGTTTTGTAGTTTAGTTCGTACATTTCCTGACTTTGCCTTGGCAGATAGATTCCCAAATATTTTATCCTATCATCCATTATTTGGAATGGAATTTCTTTTTGAATTTCTTGTTGCTGAATTTTTTTGGTAATATCTAAAAATGCTGATGATTTATGTGGATTAATTTTGAATCCTGCCACTTTGCTAAAGTTGTGAATTGTTTCTACTAATTTTTAGTTGAGTCTCTAGGGTTCTCTAAGTATACCATCATGTCATCTGCAAAGAGTGATAATTTGGTTTCTTCATTACTTACTCTGATTCCTTTTATCTCTTTTTCTTCCTTTTTTGCTAAAGCTAACATTTCTAATACAACATGAAATAGTAATGGTCACAGTGGGCAGCCTTGTTTCACTTCTGATCTTATTGGGAATGGTTTTAGTTTGTCTCCATTACATATGATGCTTGCTGATGGTTTTAAATAGATGCTACTGATCATTTTAAGGAAAAGCCCATTTATTCCTATACCCTCTAGTGTTCTTAATAGGAAAGGGTGTTGGATTTTATCAAATGTTTCTTCTACATCTATTGAGATAATCATATGGTTTTTGTTAGTTTGGTTATTGATATAATTAATTATGCTCATAGTTTTCCTAATATTGGACCAGCCCTGCATCCCTGGTATAAATCCTACTTGGTCATAGTGTACTATCCTGGAGATGACTTTCTCTAATCTCATTGCTAATATCTTATTTAAAATTTTTACATCAATATTCATTAGGGAAATTGGTCTATATTTTTCTTTCTCTGTTTTCACCCTACCTGGTTTAGCTATCAGCACCATATCAGTATCATAGAAGGAATTTGGAAGTAAACCTTCTGTCCCTATTTTCTCAAATACTTTGTATAGTATTGGAAGTAATTGTTCTTTGAATGTTTGGTAGAATTCACATGATAATCCATCTGGCACTGGAGATTTTTTCTTAGGGAGTTGGTTAATAGCTTGTTCTATTTCTTTTTCTAATATAGGACTATTTTAATAATTGATATCCTCTTCTGTTAACCTGAGCAATCTATATTTTTGGAGATATTCCTCCATTTCATTTAGATTATCAAACTTACTGGCATACAGTTGGGTACAGTGACTCCTAATTTTTTTTTCTAATTTCCTCTTCATTGGAGGAAAGTTCTCCCTTATCATTCTTGAGACTAACAATTTGAATTTCCTCTTTCTTTTTCTTATCAAATTAACTAAAGGCTTATATATTTTGTTGGTTTTTTGTTGGACCAACTCTTAGTTTTATTTATTTATTCAATAGTTTTCTTATTTTCAATTTTATTAATTTCTCCTTTTATTTTTAGAATTTCTAATTTGGTATTTAATTGAGGGTTTTTAATTTGTTCTTTTTATAGTTTTTTTTTTAATAATAAGCCCAATTCATTGATCTTTTCTTTCTCTATTTTATGCAAGTACGCATCTAGAGATATAAAATTGCCCCTTATAACCGCTTTGGCCGCATCCCACAAATTTTGGTATGTTGTTTCCTTATTGTCATTCTCCTGGATGAAATTATTGATTGTGTCTATGATTTGCTCTTTCACCCATTCATTCTTCAGGATTAGATTATTTAATTTCCAATTAACTTTTTGTTTATTTTTTCCTGGCCTTATATTGCATGTGATTTTTATTGCATCATGATCTGAAAAAGATGCCTTTACAATTTCTGCCTTTCTTCATTTGATTTTGAGGTTTTTATGCTGTTAACACATGGTCAATTTTTGTATAGGTTCCATGGACTGCTGAGAAAAAAGTAAACTCCCTACTGTCTCCATTCAACTTTCTCCATAGATCTATCATACCTAACTTTTCTAACAATTGGTTTATCTCCCTTGTTTCTTTCTTGTTTATTTTGTGGTTTGATTTATCTAATTCTGAGAGAGCAAGTTTGAGATTCCCCACTAATATAGTTTGGCTGTTTATTTCTTCTTGTGTGTCTCTTAATTTCTCCCCTAGGAATTTGGATGCTATTGTACTTGGTGCGTGTATATGTAGTATTGATATTGCTACATTTTCTATGGTACCCTTTAATAAAATATAGTTTCCTTCCTTATCTCTTTTGATTAGATCTATCTTAGCTTTTCCTTGATCTGAGATAAGGATTGCTACCCCTGCTTTTTTTGGTTCACCTGAAGCATATTTTCAGCTCCAGCCTTTTACCTTCATCCTATATGTGTCACTATGTTTTAGATGTGTTTTTTGTAGACAACATATTGTGGGATTCTGCTTTTTAATCCAGTCTGATATCCACTTCAGCTTTATGGGAGAGTTCATCCCATTCACATTCACAGTTAGAAAAACTAATTCTTTATTTCCTGCCATCTTATTTACCCAAGTTATGTTTTCTACTTTCCTTTCCCCTTTCTCCCTTGCCCCTCCTCAGTAATTTGCTTTTAATTACCCCCTCCCCCAAACAATACTCCACCCTTTAGGTCCCCTCCCCCTGTTTTTATTCCTTTCACCTGATTGTTCTATTTTCCCTTCTATTAGTTTATCACTTTTTTTATTCCTTTCCCTCCCACTTCCATCTAGTAACAGACAATTTTCTATGTGAAATCAAGTGTCTGATATACACTTTTAGAGCCCAACCTGATTAGAGTAAGATTTACACAATGCTCATCTCCCTCCCCTCTTTCTCTCAATTATATTAGGTTTTCTTTGCCTCTTCAAGAGATTTTATCTTGTTTTACCTCCTTTTTTTAGATCTTATTTTACCACTTTTTCCCTCTTTTCCCCAGTATGACTACCTTTCCCCCTCTAGTTCTCTTTTTCATATTATCAAAGTAATATTTAGTTCATTATGCCCCCCAAACTTTAAGTATCCCCCTAGTAGAAATAAAGTTCTCAAGATTCCTTTCCTTTTTACCTTTTTATGCATCTCTTGACTTCTGTGTTTGGAGGTTGAATTTTTTGTTCAGATCTGGTCTTTTCATTAGAAATAGGTGAAATTCACCTATATCATTGAATGACCCTCTTTTTTCATGGAGGATAATGCTCATTCTAGCTGGAGAGGTTATTCTTGGCTGTAATCCAAATTCCATTTGTACATATATGCCTTTCCTTCTTTTTCTTTCTTTTGGTATATGTGCCAGTAAAGGTACAATTCTGAGGTACTACCTGTTATTTATTAGATTTTATAATAGGCCAGAAAAAGAAAATGACAAATGTTGGGGCAAGTGGCAGAAAAATTAGACATTAATGCATTGTTGGTTGCAATGTGAACTGACTAAACCATTCTGGAGAGGAATTTGGAACTAAAATTAAAGGATTGTAAAATCTTTTGACCTTTACTGGCACATATACCAAAAGAAAGATAAAGACGGAAAGGCATATATGTACAAATATCTTTACAGCAGCTTGTTTCTCAGGACTAATAACTGGAAATTCAAGGGATCAATTGAGAAATGGATAAACAAATTGTGGCATGCAATTATGAAGGAATACTATTGTTGAATAAGAAATGATGTGCAATATGCTTTCAGAAATGCATGTAAAGATGTCCATGATCTCATGAAAAGTGACATGAACTGTGTACAAAGTAACAGCAATTTTTTAAGATGATCAGTTGTGAATGACTTTACTAATCTCATGAAAACAATGATCCAAGGCAACTTTGAAGGATTTATGATTGCAAGTCCTATTCATACCCAAAGAAAGAACTGAAAAGTGCCTGGAAAGCTATTAATGCATTTTTTAACTACATTATTTTTCTTGTGGTTCCCATATCCCAAAGAGGGGGGAATCTATTTTTTCTTTCACAACATGACCTTTATAGAAATGTTTTGCATAACTTTACATATGATTTCTCAATGACGGCGGAAAGAGAAATGATCTCAAAGTTTTAAAAACAAATGTTAAAATGTTGTATAAGTAAAATATACCTTTATCATGTATAATAATATACATATTATTGGGGAAAATAAAATATTAAATTAAAAATGCTAAAATATTACTTATCCATAATGCCTTAGTGATATTATTTCTGTCCATAAACTTAACCTGATGCCTCCAGTACATAAGGAATGTAAACATTCTTTCATATTACAATAATTTCTATCACAAGGGATAATTGATAGCACATATCCATTTTGTGAGTATATAATTAATATTTCAAGATCATTTAAATATATATATATATATACATATACACCTATGTATGCACATATATATTCACATATATGTATGCATGTGTGTATGTGGCACATATATTATACATCTAAGTATCTACATGAAAGTCCAATAATATCACCCCAAAGTAACACTTTTTCAAACTCTGCAATTATAAATCATTCTTCCTCTATTACATAATCAGGAGGAGGCAATATGGAGAGTGAAACAATTTAGTTAAAACTGATTAGAGAAAATATATCCTTATTCACACATGGCTATCTTCAATTAGAATATTATGTTTCCTTCAGCTTATCCTTTCACATTTGGTCATTGTACTTTTAAATTTTTCAAACAGTGTTTCATTTATCACTTATATGGGGACACTATTCTCTCACCTAACAAAGTTCACTTGTTGTTTCAGAATCCAGTATCAGAGTTTTCCAATATCACTGTCAGAATGGTGTGGAATTTTCTCCTGAAATAGGGACTGTTTGGTTTATTTTATTTTTATTACCAAATAGCATGGTGTATAGGTTGGTTGGCAGTACATTCAAAGATGTGCCCTGTCCTATGGACTCACAACTGAAGCAAATGATGCCTTCCCTCTGGCTAGCTGGCACAGCTCTGAATGCAGGAAAGCAATCATCTTGATCAATGAACCTGAGAACAAGCAGAGCAAGCAGAACACTCATGAAATGAGTGAATCTGCTGGGGCTCATCCTTCAACACCAAACTTTTCTTCTTGAAAGCTCATAAGAGGGAATGAGTAGAATTAATTTTCTAGAATTACATGACTTTGGGGAAGAATTCTGCAGTTGCTTCTCACCTTCACGCCAATCTTACTCATGTCATATGATGTCATAGAGATTATAAGATGCAGATTCTACTTAAGAGGTTTGGGTACATCCTGTATATTTATATTTTCTAGAGTTTTTACACTGTATATGTTGTTTGGTTAAAATATAAGCCCTTATATAATAGGGAGAAGTACCCATGGATGTAATTGACAGTACATTTTTTTCAGAACTTTGTTTGCAACTTCTCAAATTCACTTGATTGGAGTGAATTCTTAGTGTAGAAAAATAAACAAGCAAATTAATAAACAAATTCCCTAGTTTATGCATCCTATTTATCTAAAATAGTATTTTCATATTGCACAGTAATTGAGGATCAAATTTTATTGCAAAAAGTAACAAATTGAAAGAAATAATAAAGCACAGCTAATAATAAAATAATCAGTTGATTTAAAAGAGTAAAAATGGAAAATCACATCACATGAGAAACATAAGCATTATATAATGAATAAATATTTCTTATGCATCAGAGTTCATAGATAAGATGTATCCCTATAGTCAAAAGAAATTTTCTTTCTGTTTCCTGATCTTTTTTAAAACACAATCTCAAGCATTATGGAATCCACAATATCTTAGTTTCTAGAATCAGAATTGAGAAAATCTGGGTTCTACTTACATGACCACCAGATCTGTATCTAAAATGAGATTTTTTTAAAGAAAAGGGCTTATATGTGCAAAAATATTTACAGCGGCAGTTTTCTAGTGGAAATTTACATTGAGGAGATTCAAATAAATTGGGGAATGGCTGAACAAGTTGTGATATTTGACTGTAATGAATTACTATTGTGCTGTAAAAAATGACAAACTGGATGGTCTCAGAAAAACCTAGAAAGACTTACATTTATTGATTCAAAGTAAGATTGGCAAAACAACTATATTATATACTGTATAGTAATATTGTAAGATGATCAACTATGAATCACTTGACTCTTTTCAGTGACAAAATGATTCATGAAATGCTAACCTTCCCAAGAGAAAGAACTGATGGAATCTGTACATAGATTGAAACATATGTTGTTTTTGTTTTTGTTTGTTTTTTACTTTTATTTTTCTTTGTGTTTTTGGTTTTTTTGGTTTTGTTTTTTGGTTTTGGTCTATGTTTCTTTTTACAATTAATATGGGAATATGTTTTATATGGATACACATGTATGACATAAAATTACTTACCTTTTCAATAAATTGAATAAGGGCAAGAATTTGCAACTCAATTTTAAAAAGTCATTTAAATACATATATATATATATATGTGTGTGTGTGTGTGTGTGTGTGTGTGGTTATATCATAAATATTATATACAAACATATATTAAATGTATACATATTTATTATGTATATATGTAATATAATGAAGGAAACAAAATACAAGATTAAAAGAAAAACTGGGTTCAAATCTTAGCTATATAACTGTGGACAAGACATTTAAACTTTGTGAGCTTTATTATCTTTCCTTATAAAATGAAAGAGTAGAAATGGATCAATTTCAAGGTGCCTTTCTGCTCTGCACCTATTAATTCTTCATACTGTATTGACATTTTCTGAAAGGCTGTAAATAACACTAGAAAAATAGTCACTGAAAAATGTTAACAACTGTCATTCTCTGTCTTATAAATAAACATTTTTGCTCACCTATAAAATTTCCATACAGCCTGCTAAAATATGAGTAGTCTATTTTAAATCTCAAAAGATAAATTTTAATTCAAAATGGTAGACACAGCCACAAACTGAATTTTTAAAATGATGAAAACAATAGTTTTTTCTATTATAAATTGAGTCTGAAGAAACTTAGAAGATAGCTATTTCAATCAATGTATTTTGCAAATAAGCAAACAGGAATGATGTATCTAAACAGTTACAATGGGAAAAATACCTTTTTATTCTAAACATTTTAGTATTATTTATTTGTTGTTTTTTTTTCAGTTACACTGAAAACAATTTCTTTTCATTTGATTTTAAAATTGTTGAGTTCTAGGTTCTCTCCCTTATACTTAGCCACAATTAAGAAAATACATGTGAAGTTTTGAACAGCATTTCCACAAAAGTCAAGTTGTGAAAGAAAACATAGGTCTCACACTCTAATGAAAATAAAAACCTTCAGGAAAAAATTAAATTAAAAATGAAGAGACAGATGGAGAGAAAAATATAGTATACTTCAATCTGTATTCAGATTCAATCAGTTCCTTCTCTGGGTAAGGATAAGATTTTTCCTTATAATACCTTCAGAGTAGTTGTGGATGCTTGTACTATTGAGAATAATTATCACTTACGGATGGTAATACCAAAACATTTCTGTAGAGTATACCTCACTTTGTTCCTGGAGGACTTTCCAGGTTATTTCTAAATATCAAACAAGCTTCTGTTTCACATTTACAATCCAAATTAATCATTAGAAGCTCCCTAGGACAAAAAATAAGAAAAATAAAATAAAAGCAAAAGTCTAGATAAAACAATGTTTAAAGGACTTTGTGGTATGTCCCAGAGACAATAAAGACACAACAAAATAAATAAAATTCTTACTCTCAAGAAACTTTTAATATATTTTGAAAAAGATATATATTCATACACACACACATATTTGTTGAGAGAGAGACAGAGAGAGAGAGAGAGAGAGAGAGAGAGAGAGAGAGAGAGAGAGAGAGAGAGAAGTCAAACAAGATAATGAGATAGTACACTAATAATTGGGAAGCTAAATAATCAGAGCTATAATTAAGACAAGCTGTAATTAACGACTTTGCCTCAAGGTTTTACTATAAAGAAATGTTCTCCCTCTTAATGACACTCCTCCACTGGGCATTACATTTCTCAGAGATTTGCCACGATTCACTCACACAGTTATCTAGCCTCTAGTTGTCACTATTTAATTATCTTTCAAGGTCCTCTTCCAGGACTGGTTTCATTTACTAACACCAGCTTTTGTTGGTGTGATTAAATCTTTTGGGTCAGATGCCTCTAGTGCACTACTAAATCCAGTTACATGTACCAATCAGGGCAGTATCACAGAGATGATGCTGTGATATAATAATATCTGAATATTTTAGAAAGTTGTGGCAGCCTGGCAAGAACAGAAAAACCTCAGGAAATTACATTTTTAGAATCTTGAAGATTGAGTTACCATTTGGTTTCTGATATTCAACTACTTCAGTTTCAAAAGAAGGCAAAGTAATAAATCTAGGTTTGTGTTTATTTGTACTGGGATGATGATCCCCTTGACAAAGAATAATGTCAAGAAATTAATTGATTTTTTTTTATATTCTTGTAACACAAAATGCCAAGATATGCCAGATAATTTCAGAAATATCATTATCTCATATGACAAAACTACATTAGTAACAAAGTACAAAATAACAAATTGCATCAATTAAAACAAACAAACCAAAACTTGTTTCAGAAGCTTGAAAGTCAGGCATAGAAATAGAGATGAGACATTAGAAAATGAACAGAGAAAAGGAAAAGAATGAAGACAGAGAAAGAGTTGAAGAAGAAAAATATTTAAAAATCTGGTTATTTATATGATTGCAGGAAGTATATAACAAAATGGTTCGATTCAAAAAGAAATAGGAGGCTTGAGCAACATTAAAATAATGAATGACAGAATACTTCTATCAAGAGAGCTAAATAAAACTAACACACTTGTAAATTGGATTGCAGCAGGAATTTTATCATTATTGGCTAAAACACTTCATAGTGAAGCATGAATTGCTACCAAAGCACTTTTGGCAGATTCCCCAAAGTTACAAACTGGTTCTTCCATTTTTTAAAAATAGAATTCATCTATTTAATTTCACTATATGGGATCACTCATGAACCATTCAAATATAGATCAGTCACATGTTAATGCACTTTGTAGAAATCATAGTTAGTTTTACAAAAAGAAAAATAAAAAAAACAAGAAAGGAAATCTACCTATATTGAGTAAGGGATAGAAAGGAATATATCAATCTATCTATCTATCTATCTATCTATCTATCTATTTAGAACAAGTCTTTATTGATTCAGTAATTATTGAAGAGCTCATCCTAAAACATTATATTGTATTCATTGATGATCACAAAAAAATTCTTCTGAATTATAGAATACACACATATATGCATACATACTGAAATTTTTTTCTGAAAAAAAATATATATACACCTGGAAAATTGTTTAATTGTATTTAATTCTATTTAAAACTCTAAAATGCACTGGCCAAATAATAATGACAAAATTAATTTAAATAAAATGACATCTTTCATGGTGGAAGTTTCATCTCCATGTTCTTCAGCATAGTCTCAAATGCATTAATCAATTAATGTAGAAGTATGACATAAAATTGTATGAGTTTGCTAAAAGACACATTTAACATCTTCATCTAATGAATCATTCCCTCCATAATATATTATCATTTCAGTTCAATAAAATGCTTACACTATATTAAGGGGAAAAAGAAAATTATTGCTTCAAGCTAAAACCTAGAGGTCAAATTGAATGAAAAGACTAAGTAAATGTTCAAATATGACTTTGCCTCTCAAAAAAAAAAAAGACACAACTTTTGAGGGAAAAAATAACAAATCCTGACTATACATACATACATACATACATTATATATATATGTATATATATATCTATATCTATATCTATATCTATATCATCTATCTATATATATATATATATATATCAGGATATTGATATCCTGAAATGAAAAGCAAATAAGAAAAATATATATGAAACAATTAACACCTATGAAAAAATAAACAACACTCATTGTTGGAATTGTAAAATGAGTCATAACAAATGTGAAAACTTTTCTTAGTGGGGAAAAATATCAACTATCAAATATCGATGAAATAGTAGAAATTATAATAAATAGCTATAAAAATAACAGACAAAAGGAGGTAAAGGATTAATGGATATTCTTAAAATACACAAACTCATTAAGTACTTCTCAAAATCCTTCAGAAGGAAGTAAAAAAAAAAAACAGGAAATGTCATTTCTGGGTAATAATGAAGTGTTATGAAAGGAACAGTTCACTAGATTTATGAATTGCATCCAAAAATAGGTTACTTGTTGCCCATGAAACAACTGAAAACTGAGGAAAATCAAATTCTTCTCTTCTCATTCTTTCCTTTTGATCTATACATCAAAATGTTGTTTTCTCTTTATCCTTTCTTTACTTGACTTTGCATTCCTGATTTACTCCTCTTTTATAGCTTTCCATCAACTTCAAAATTCTCAAAATCTCTATAAGGTTTGAACTAGCACCTGCTTTCATAAATTTCCAGAGACAACGAACAAGTCTATGCTTAATTGTATATCTTTGGTTCAGTGTTTCTAGGCCTATACCTAATTCTTATTGATACAATCAAGAAAATTTGTATTTCACAAAGGTAATTACTTTGACATGAGGTGGAATAATCAAATGAACTCTACTTAATAGCAAAAATATTTATTCATATATCACTTAGAGATTTACAAAATTATTTACACAAGTTGTCACTTGATTACATGTGATTTTAAGTACTTGCATTTTATCCTAGATTCATCAAGGAAACTGAAAATTTGAGGGCACAGATATAAGAAGATAACTCCTGTATCTTGCAGGTATATTTTAATAATTTTATAGAAAGTGAAAGACATCCTAGTAGTAGGAAGACTAAGTAGGAGACTATTGAAATAGTCCAAATGAAAGTTGGTGACTACTTGAATTAGGATATTGGTCATTTGCATGAAGAATAAAAGAAGAATGAAAACCAAAAATATTCTAACTGTCAAATCAGAAGCCTTTGACAACTGAAATTCTTATCTAGTCATACATAAATAATAGTGTGTGTGTGGGGTGTATACATGTGTAGCCATGAGAAAAATTTTACATTTTTTATTTTTTCAATTTCATCTTATTAAATTGTGTTCACTCTTTTCTTCTAGACTATTTGAGATAAGATGTTTTTGAATTGTGATTTAGTCAAACACTGTGTTAGTTCTTTCTCCCAGCTTTATGTGATTGCAAATATAATAAATATAATATAATAACAGGTCATCTAACATATTGATACAAATGCTAAAGATGCAAAAGTAAAGGAGAGCAATCTACAACACTCCATGAACTGCTTAGGTAATTATTGATCAATTAATTTACATTCTTTAGCTTTTATAATAAAACTATTTTCAAATATTCCTGAAATATTATCAGCTAGTCTATGGATATTAGGACAGTATAAAAATTCTCTCCCAATATCATCCTAAAACACTGAAAGAAAAAATACAGAAAGTAGAAAAAGGAGGCAAAAAGGAAAAGAGGGAGGAGAGGAAGAAAGAAAGAATAAGAGAATAGGTCAGAAGAAATAAAGGAGAAAGGAGAAAGGAGGGAAGTAAAGATAGAAGGAAGCAAACAAATGGGAAAGGAAGAAAGCAAACAAAAATAAAGCAAGATCATACTGTAATGAAATATTCTATATGGGTCTATGTGATGGATGTCTTGTTGATATCTGCTAATCTACATGCCCAATATTCATAGCTTAAATGATAAATTAGATATTTTTTTTCTAGAAATTATTATAAAGCTTGTACTACTTTCTCCTCCCTTAAAAATTGAGATGATTGCTCCTATAATAATAAGTCCTTTGAAGATAGTGGAGTGAAGACAAGAATCTCCTTGAGTTCTCCAATTTTCCCTTCAAAACTACATGAAACCAAATCTCTGAACAGTCTGCGATAGTAAAATCACTCTCCAGCTCAAGATAGCTAAAAAAAAAAAAACCTTCAAGAAAAGTCAGTCGCACTGGGGTGAAAGGGATATTCAGCCCAGCTTATACAGAGTCTGGGAAGGCCAGTGAGAAGGGCTTAATCACAGCAGATTAGCAACTGAGACCTTCCATTCTAACTCAGGAGCAGAGCAAACAAATAGAACAGTTCATAGTTCTAGCTCAGAACACAAATTCTGAGAAATCAGGCTGTTTCCTGAAAAGAGCAGGCAAAGCTACCCCGTGAAAATACAATCGGTCCCTTCACTCAAAGCCAAGGCACAGGTCTTGTCTAAGCTTGACAATGCTCTTTCTTTACTGTAGGAAAAGAGCTTGCACATAAAAGTCCAAAAAAGGAGGAAAAATAAAAGGAAAGAAAATGAGCAAAAATCAGAAAAGAACCTTGACCATAGAAAGCTACTATGTATGGTGACAGGGAAGATCAAAATGCAAACACAGATGAGGATAAAATGTCCACATAAGAAATCTAAAACATTGAAATGATTTGGTCTCAAGCCCAAAGAGACATCTGGGAAGTTTCACCAAAGACTTTAAAAGGCAAGTAAGAGAGGTGGAAGAAAAAATAAGAAAAGTCATGAGAGGTATACATTTGAGGGTCAACAGTTTGGAAAATGAAGGGAATTCATTTTTTTTTAAATTTTAGCTTATTATTTCTAAAATATAAGCATAGTTTTCAACATTCACCCTTGCCAAACCTTTTGTTTTAAGTCTTTTCTCCCTCCCTCCACCTCCTTCCTTAGATGGAAAGTAATCCAATAAATGTTAAACTAGTACAATTAATCTATACATATTTCTACATTTATCATGCTACACAAGAAAAATCAGATCAAAAAGGAAAAAAAAATAGAAAGCAAATAACAAAAAAGGTGAAAAAACTATTTTGTGATCCAGATTCAATCCCCATAGTCCTCTTTCTATATACAGATGGCTCTCTCCATCAAAAGTGTATTGGAGTTGGCCTGAATCACCTCTTTGTGAAAAGAGGCACAAACATCAGAAATGATCATAACATTATCTTGTTGTAGCTGTGTACAATGGTCTCCTGGTTCTACTCACTTTACTCAGTATCAGTTCATCTAAGTCTCTCCAGGCCTTTCTGAAATCATCCTGCTAATTGTTTCTTATAAAATATTTCATAATATTACTATAACAAAACTTATGCAGTCATGCTCTAACTGATGAGCATCCACTCAATTTCCAATACCTTGCCATTACAAAAAGGGCTGCTACAAACATTTTTACACATATGGGCCAATTTTTTATTATGTCTTTGGGATACCAGCCTAGTAAAAGCATTCCTAGATAAAAGGATATGCACAGTTTCATTGCCCTTTGGTCATAATTCCAAGTTGCTCTCCAGAATGGTTGGATCAGTTCACAACTTCACCAAAATGTGTTAATGTTCCAGTTATCCCACATCCCATCCAATATTTAACATTATATTTTCCTGTAGTCTTATCCAATCTGAGTGGTATTTCGTGATACCTCAGAATTATCTTAATTTCCATTTCTTTGTTCAATAGTAATTTAGAGTATTTTTTCAGATTACTAAAAATGGTTTTAATTTCTTCATTTGAAAATTGTCTGTCTATATCCTTTGACCATTTATCAATTGGAGAATGGCTTGTATTCTTATAAATTTAAGTCAATTTTCTATATACTTTGAAATGAGGCTTTTAGCAGAACCCTTGGATGTTAAATATTTTCCCATTTTTCTGCTTCCCTTGTCTGCACTGCTTTTGTTTGCAGAAAAATTTTAATTTAATATAAGCAAAATAATTCATTTCGAATTTCATAGTGTTTTCTTGTTCTTTCACATTATTTGAAATTCCTTCCTTTTGCAAAGATCTGAGAGGAGGACAATCCTTACTTCTTCTAATTTGTGTATGGTATCATTTTTTATGTCTAAACATTTTGAATCCATTTCAACCTTATCTTGGTAGAGGGTGGTTAGTTTCTGTCACACTGTTTTCCAATTTCCCCAGCAATTTCTGTCAAATAGTGAGTTTTTATTTCAGTAACTGGAGTCTTTGGGGTTATCAAACATTAGGTTACGCTAGTAATTTATCGCTGTATTTTTTGAACCTAACATTCTCACTGATTAGCTACACTATTTCTTAACAAATATCAAATGGTTTTGGTGACTGCTGCCTTATAATATAGTTTTAGATCTGAAACACCTAGGCCACTGTCATTTGCATTTTTTATTAATTCCACTGATTTTTTTTACCTGTTCTTGGCTTTTGATTAAGATATTGAATAAGTTGACTAATTTAGGTAGAGTTATTCTGTTTATTATATTAGCTCAGTCGACCCATGTGCATTTGATATTCTTCCCTTTGTTTTTCCTTTTTGTTTCCCTTTGGTTCCTTTACTTGAGTGAAAATTATTTTATGATTGTACTCAATTAGTTTCTCATTATGTCTTGGCAGGGAAACTCCAAAATATTTTATATCACCTGCAATTATTTTAAATGGAATTTCTCTTTGTAGATCTTGCTGCTCTACTTTCTTGGTAACATAAAGAAAAGCTGATCATTAAAGTTGTTAATTATTTTTAACAGTTTTCTTTTTAGTTGATTCTTGAGGATTCTCAAAGTATATCAGCATATCATCTGAAAAGAGTGATAATTTGTATAATCACACATCATTTGTCACTCTCCACATTGAAGGATAGAAGGGCCTGGAACAAGATATTCTGAAAGGCAAAGGAACTTGGATTACAGCCAAGAATAACCTATCCAGCTACAATGAGCATTATCCTCCAAGGAAGAAGTTGGTCATTTAATGATATAGGTGAATTTCACCTATTGCTAACAAAAAGATCAGATGTGAACAAAAAATTTGACCTGCAAACACAGAGCTCAAGAGAAGCATAAAAAGGTAAAAAGGAAAGGACTCTTGAGAACTTTATTTCTACTAAGGGGATACGTAAAATGTGAGGTATAATATGAAAAAGAAAACAAGAGGGGGAAAGGCTATCATAATGGGGAAAGGTTGTAAAATAAGGTTTAAAAAAGAGGTAAACATAAGTTAAAATCTCATGAAGATGCAAAGAAAGCCTAACGTAATTGAGGGAAAGAAGGGAGGTAGATGAGCATTGTGTAAATCTTACTCTCATCAGATTGGCCTCTAAAAGTGTATATCAGACATATTTGGTTTCACAGAGAAACTTGTCCTTCCTTATAGGGAAGTGGGGAAGGAAAGGAGGAAAAGAAAGGGATAGACTAATAGAAGGCAAATTAGGAAAGGAGTAAAAAAAGTGGGAGGGGTTCTAAAGGGGGCATGATTGTTTGGGGAAAGGGGTCATCAATAGCAAAATACTAAGGAGGGGGGAAGGGAGAAAGGGGAAAGGAAAGGGAAAACATAACCTGGGTAAATAAAATGGCAGGAAATACAGAATTAGTTATTCTAACTGTGAATGTGAATGGGATGAACTCTCCCATAAAGCGGAAGCAGATAGCACACTGGATTAAAAAACAGAACCCAACAATATGTTGTCTACAAGAAACACATCTAAAGCATAGTGACACATACAGGGTGAAGGTAAAAGGCTGGAGCAGAACCTATTATGCTTCAGGTGAACAAAAAAAAAGGGGGGGGTAGAAATCCTGATATCAAGATCAAGTAAAAGCAAAGATAGAGCTAATGAAAAGAGATAAGGAAGGAAACTATACATTATTAAAGGATACCATAGATAATGTAGCCATATCAATACTAAATATATATGCACCAAGTGGTATGGCATCCAAATTCCTAGGGGAGAAATTAAAAGAGTTGCAAGAAGAAATAGACAGCAAAACTATACTAGTGGGAATCTCAATCTTGCTCTCTTAGAATTAAATAAATCAAAGCACAAAATAAATAAGAAAGAAACTAGGGAGGTGAATCAATTGTTAGAAAACTTAGGCATGATAGATCTTTGGAGAAAATTGAATGGAGACAGTAGGGAGTTTATTTTTTTCTCTGCAGTTCATGGAACTTTTACAAAAACTGACCATGTGTTAGGGCATAACATCCTCAAAATGAAATGCAGAAAGGCAGAAATAGTAAACACATCTTTTTCAGATCATGATGCAATAAAAATCACATGTAATATAAGGCCAGGAGAAAATAGACCAAAAGTTAATTGGAAATTAAATAATCTAATCCTGAAGAATGAATGGGTAAAAGAGCAAATCATAGAAACAATCAATAATTTCATCCAGGAGAATGACAATAATGAGACAAGATAGCAAAATGTGTGGGATAACCTAACTAACAAAAAACATATGATTATCTCCATAGATGCAGAAAAAGCATTTGATAAAATCCAACACCCATTCCTATTAAAAACACTAGAGAGTACAGGAATAAAGGGCTTTTCCTTAAAATGATTAGTAGCATCTACTTAAAATCATCAGCAAACATCGTATGTAATGGAGACAAACTCGAAACATTCCCAGTAAAATCAGTAGTGAAACAAGGCTGCCCACTGTCACCATTACTATTTAATATTGTATAAGAAATGTTACCTTTGGCATAAGGGAAGAAAAAAAGTTAAAAGGAATTAGGGTAGGTAATGAGGAAGCCAAATTATCACTCTTTGCAGATGACATGATGATATACTTAGAGAACCCTAGAGACTCAACTAAAAAACTACTAGAAACAATTCACAACTTGGGCAAAGTTGCAGGATTCAAAATAAAGCCACATAAATCATCATCATTTCTATATATTACCAACAAAGTTCAGCAGCAAGAGATACAAAAAGAAATTCCATTCCAAATAATGGATGACAGTATAAAATATTTGGGAATCTATCTGCCAATGAAAAGTCAGAAACTGTAAGAATTAAACTACAAAACACTTTCCACAAAAATAGAATCAGACCTAGTTAATTGGAAAAACATTAAGTGCTCATGGGTAGGCCGAACGAATATAATAAAAATGACAATACTACCCAAACTGATCTACTTATTTAGTGCCATACCAATCAAACTCCCAAGAAATTATTTTACAGATCTAGAAAAAATAGTAGCAAAGTTCATTTGGAAGAACAAAATTTCAAGAATTTCAAGGGAATTAATGGAAAAAAAAGGCAGATGAAGGTGGCCTTACTGTACTAAATCTAAAACTATATTATAAAGCAGCGTTCATCAAAACCATTTGGTACTGGCTGAGAAATATAGCAGTACATCAATGGCATAGGATAGGATATCAGGACAATCTAGCAAGTTAGTGTTTGATTACCCAATGACCCCAGCTTTTGGGGTAAGTACTCATTATTTGGGAAATACTGCTGGGAAAATTGGAAACTAGTGTGGAAGAAATTAAGGCTTGACCCACACCTAACACCACAACCCGAGATAAGATCTAAATGGGTTCATGATCTAGACATAAAGAGTGATATTATAAGAAAATTAGAGGAACACAGTATAGCTTACCTCTCAGACCTGTGGAGATGCGATAAATTTATGTCCAAAGAACATCTGGAACTCTTAAGTGGACACCAGACAGATAATTTTGACTATATTAAGTTAAAAAGTTTTTGTACAAACAAAACTAATGCAGACAAAATTAGGAGGGAATTAACAAATTGGGAGATCATTTTTACATTTAAGGGTTCTGATAAAGGCCTCATCTCTAAAAGATATAAAGAATTGTCTCATATTTATAAGAAAACAAGCCACTCTCCAATAGATAAATGGTCAAAGGATATGAACAGACAATTTTCAGATGAAGAAATTAAAACCATTTCTAGTCATATGAAAAAGTTCTCCAAATCACTATTGATCAGAGAAATGCAAATTAAGACAACTCTGAGATACCACTACACACCTGTCAGATTGGCTTAGATGACAACAAAAGATAATGAAGAATGTTGGAGGGGATGTGGGAAAACTGGGACACTGATATATTGCTGGTGGAACTGTGAACGGATGCAACCATTCTAGAGAGCAATTTGGAACTATGCTCAAAAAGTTATCAAACTGTGCATACCCTTTGACCCAGCAGTATTTCTATTGGGCTTATATCCCAAAGAGATCTTAAAAGAAGAAAAGGACCCCACATGTGGAAGAATGTTTGTGGCAGCCCTTTTTGTAGTGGCTAGCAACTGGAAACTGAGTGGATGTTCATCAATTGGAGAGTGGCTGAATAAATTATGGTATATGAATGTTATGGAATATTATTGTTCTGTAAGAAACCACCAGCAGGATAATTTCAGAGAGGCCTGGAGAGACTTGCATGAACTAATGCTGAGCGAAACAAGCAGAACCAGGAGATCATTTTACACGTCAACAACAATATTATATGATGATCAATTCTGAAGGACATGGCTCTCTTCAACAATGAAATGCTTCAAACCAGTTCAGTAAAGAAGGCCATATACACCCATAGAAAGGGGACATGAGAGATGGACTACAACATATCATTTTCATCCTCTATATAGATGATTGCTTGTATTGGGTTTCCTTTTTCAGATTTTTTTTGTTCATGTAGATACAATTGTTCTAGCACAGCAAGGTGAGTATGGAAATATGTATACATATATTCGACTTGTCAAACATTTTACTATAATTAACATGTAGTAGACTTTCTGCCATCTAGGGGTGGGGAGGGGAATATGGGAGAAAATTTGTAACAGAAAGCTTTGTAACGGTCAATGTTGAAGAAATACCCGTACATATGTTATGCAAATAAAAATCTTTAATTAAAAAAAAAGAGTATTAGGGTATATAAGGCTGAGGGAATTTTTAATAAACAAACTCCTGTTTGACAATCAAAAAAAGTGATAATTTATTTTCTTCATTACCAACTCTATTTCTTAATTTTTTCACTTATCACTAAATTAACATTTCTCAAACAATATTTCTTAGTAATGTTGGCAGTGGGAAACTTTGTTTCACCCCTAATCTTATTAAGAATTATTCTAGTTTATCCCCATTATATATGAAGTTTACTGATGGTTTTAAATAGATATTACTGATCATTTTAAAGAAAATTTTATTCCTGTTCTCTCTAGTGTTTTTTGTAGGAATGGTGTTGGATTTTTTCAAATGCATTTTCTGCATTTATTGAGGTGATCATATGATTTCTGTTAATTTGATTATTGATGTAGTCAATTATGATAATCATTTTTTAATATTGAACCAGCCTTGCATTCTTGGTATACTTGCCCAAGGTCTATCATCCTGGTGGTAACTTGTTGTCATATCTTGGTTCATATTTTATTTAAGATTTTTGCATCTAAACTCATTAGGAAAATTGATTTATAATTTTCTTTGTCTGTTAGTACCATATTTCTGTCCTAAATGGATTTAAATAGGAATCCTTCTTTCCCTATTTTTTCAATTATTTTGCATAGTATTGGTATTTTTTTAAATAATGTTTGGTAGAAATCACTTGTAAATCCATCTAGTCCTGGAGATTTTTTAGGAAGTTGATTAGCAGCTAATTCAATTTCTTTTCTTAAATTGGAATTATTTAAGAAATTTATTTCCTCCTTTGTTAATTTGGGCAATCTATATTTTTATAAGTATCCATACATTTTACTTAGATTATGAGATTTATTGGCATACAGCTGGGAAAAATTAGAGAGATAAATAGTTCTCTCTTTAATTTCCTCTTCATTGGTGCAATGTTCACCCCTTTCATTTTTGTTACTAGCAATTTCATTTTCTTGTTTCCTTTTTCTAATCAAATTAAGTAAATGTTTGTTTTCATTTTTTAAACCAATTTTTAGTTTTATTACTTCAAAAATTTTCTTATTTTCAGTTTTTTAATCTCCCCTTTTATTTTCATAATTTCAAATTTGATGTTTGGGAATTTTGAATTGTTTTTTTTTTCCTAGCTTTCTTAATTGCAATTCCAATTTACTGATTTTCTCTTTCTTGATTTTGTGCCAGTATGCAGCTAGAGATAGAAAATTTCCCCTAAGAATTGCTTTGGCTGCATGCCATAAATTTTGGTATTTGGTAAATTTTGTGTCATTATTGTCATTCTATTGGATGTGTCTATGATTTGTGGTTTCAATCACTCATTCTTTTGGATTAGATTATTTAATTTCCAATTAAGTATGGCCTACTTTTACTTGGCTCTTTATTATATGTGATTTTTATTGCCCCATGATCTGAAAAAGATCCATTTACTATTTCTGCCTTTCTGCATTAGATTGTGAGCATTTTATACCCTAATACATGGTCAATTTTTGTATAGATTCCATGTACCACTAAACAAATAATATTTTCCTTTCTGTCCTCTTTCCATTTTCTCTACAGTTCTATCATACCTAACATTTCTAAAATTTTATTTACCTTCCTAACTTCTTTCTTATTTATTTTCTGGTTTGATTTATCTAGTTCTGATACAACATTTTGAGATTTCCCCCCTATTGTTTTCTATTTCTTCTATTTTTCCTCTAGTAATTTGGATGCTATACCACTTGGTGCACCTAAGTTTAGCATTGATATTACTTCATTATCTCTGGTATCCTTTAGCAAAATGCAGTTTCCTTCCTTATCCCCCTTAATTAGATATATTTTTGCTTTTGCTTGATCTGAGATCAGGATCACTACCCTTGATTTTTTTTTTTTAGTTTCACCTGAACAATAATATATTTTATTCCAGCCTTTTGTGTTTGCTCTGTATGTATCACTCTGCTTTAAAGGTGTTTTTATCAACAACATATTGTATGATTCTGGCTTTTAATCTAGTATGCTATCCATATCTACTTTCTAAGAGACTTCATCCCATTCACATTCACAATTAAAATTATTACCTTTGTATTTCCCATCATTTCATTTTCTTCAAGTTACACTTTTCTCTTTCCTTTCTCCATTTCCTTTCACCCCAGTGATTTGCTTCTGCTCACCATTATTCTGAACCAGCCCTCCCCTTTATCAACTGTTCTCCCCTTTCTTATCCCTTTCCCCGTCTACTTCTCTTCTCCCCATTTTATTTTCCTTTTCCTCTTCTTCTAGTACAATCTTAGTTTCCAATCCTACTTTCCTTTCTATATCACCACAACAAAGTCAAATTATAGCTCCACCCTTTAGGTATATCCCTAATAAAGATACAGTTCTCAAGGATAAAACTTACCATCTTCCCATAGAAGTTTGGAAAATTTTTAATCTTTATACAAAACATTGATTTTTTAAACCATTTTAGCTTTTATGTTTCTTTTGGGTTCTGTATTTAAAGATTAAATTTTCTGATCAGCTCTGTTCCTTTCCTCAAAAAAAAAAGAAAAATTTCCCTATTTCATTGAATATCCATCTTTTTCATTGGAAAACAATGCTCAGTGTTTGCTGAATGGTTGATTCTTGCCTGTAGTCCAAACTCCTTTACCCTCTGGAAAATCATATTCCAGGCCCTTTGATCCTTTAAAATGGAAGCTGCTAAATTGTGGGTAATCCTGATTGTAGCACCTCAATACTTAGATTGTTTCCCTTTTTTAAATTTCAGTGTTTAATCCTTGATATGATAATTGTGAAATTTAATTATGATAATCCCTCTAGTTTTCATTTTGGGGACTCTTTTAGGAAGTGAATGGTGAATTCTTTCAATAACTATTTTGCCCCCTGGTTCTAGGATATCAAGGCAGTTTTCCTTGATGCTTTCTTTTCTTTTTCTTCTTTTACAGAACCTATGAGTAAATTTTCTACATAGA
>JAJPUD010009589.1:32286-50910 GCA_023553655.1 Myrmecobius fasciatus
TCTCTCTCTCTCTCTCTCTCTCTCTCTCTCTCTCTCTCTCTCTCTCTGTGTGTGTGTGTGTGTGTGTTTTTTCTCTCTTTCTCTCTCTGCCTCTCTGTCTCTTTTTTATTGGTTTGATCTGATTTTTCTGTTGTGTCTTGATAATTGTGATAATATATGCATATATTGAATTTAACATATATTTCTACTATATATAACATATATTGGACTACTTGACATCTAGAGTGGGGCATGGGAGAAATTGGAGAATGGGGATGGGGGGGATTGGAACAGAAGGTATTGCAAGAGCTAATGTTGAAAAATTGTCTGCACATATGTTTTGAAAAATAAAAGCTTTAATAAAAAAGTATCATGTCTCTAAATCCCACATCTATATGTCCATCTGAGTTTCAGTACTGAATCACTATTTGTCTATTGGTAAATTTAAAGTGTAGGATCTGGATACATCTTCAAAGTAATATATAAAACTAAGACTTTATTTTTCCCGTCCTCTTTTCATGAAATAATCTTTATTCTTTCATTAGATTAGTATGTAACTTCATTGCCAGTAAAATTGTTTCATTTTTCAAATTTCAATCCGTATGATGTAGTGCAGTACCTATCATAATAAGTATTTAATATATTCTTTATTTGATTGATTGATTGATGGTTGTATAATCTTCTATGAGAAAATTGTTAAAGTTAAATTGTGTCCCTTGCAACCTTTAACAGGATTTAGGATTTTAAACTGATCTCATGTATCCTGGAGATTTTACAAGATGGGAAGGGTTTCATGGAGCCTCTCTCTATTGGGAGTCCTTCATGAAGAGCTAAACCTGTCTTTTAATTTTTAACACTTTTATTTTTCCAAATATATGTAAAGATAATTTTAACAGTCACATTTACAAAACTTTATAATTCAAATATTTCTCCCTCTGTATTCCCCTCTTTCTCTCCCTTAGACATCAAGCAATCCAATATAAATTAAACATATACAATTCTTCTTAACATGCTTCTATATTTGTCATGCTGTGCAAGAAAAAACGGGACAAAAGGAAAAATAAAACAAGGACACAAACAAAAAGAACAACAAAAATGTGGAGATACTATGCTTTGGTCTGCATTCAATTTCCACAGTTTTCTCTCTGGATATTGATGACTCTTTCCATCACAAGTCTATTGGAATTGCCTTGAATCACATCATTATTTAAAAAGATCCAAGTGCATCACAGTTGATCATCATATAATTTTCTTATGCTATTGTGTACAGTGTTCTTTTGTAAATCTGTCTTTTATTGTGGCTTTGACCTATGTCCTTCTGCAAGGTTTTAATGTGCAATATTATCTGCCATGTGACTCCCACATTTTAGAACTAAGAAATCACTGACTTTGAAGTCTATTTAGTAGAGGTCAGGGTGACCAGAAGTCTCACAGTTGTAACTCTGAGTGCCTTAAGGCTTTTGGAAATCATTTGGAAATGATCTTGTGCATACCTATAATGTTAGAGCAGCTTACTATTATGTATATACTATGTCACATTATAGCAATCTTATGGATTCATTTACTAAACTTGAATTACACAGATCAGGTTTTTTAAGGGAACTATTCTGTCTAAATTCAATTAATAGTTCACTATTTCTTTGACCTGTAGTCAGAAAATAAAAAATCTGTTATGAATTTGGGCTCAGGAAACATAATAATATTAAATCTCTAGATAATCTCTCAGACTGATAGATGGCAATTCTTTAGGGTGGTTAAATGATATAAAAGACTATATCATTCATGTTTAGTATAATTATTCTAACTTAAACATAAATAAAATTGACTGTATAAAGATTTAGTAAATTACTGTGAATCTGTTGTAATAAAGGCTTTTCTTACAACTTTATTTTTCTTGATCTTTTATTTTTCTATAGGAAAAGACATTTATTAGAATCAAGCACTTTCAAATTATTAAGCACAATTCTATATATTTGTAGGCTAATTTTAAAAAGGTAGTGGATTTTTGTTTCTCAGTTATTTTCAAGGTTTATTTAAATTAAATATCATAAAACACATTATGTGAAAATGAACATTGCTTACACACACAATACAGATCGATCTTGACATAAGATAGACAATATATTTATGATTCTATTTGTTAAATATATTGAAGAATGTAATGACAACATACAAAGATTGAATAAAATAAATCCAACAGGTGCTGATTATCATAACTTTTAAAAGATTAAGAAAAAAATTACTGATAGCAAGATCAGAAAGTACATTTTTGCTTACTAATTTTGATGCACTCAAATACTTCAGTCATTAAACAGTAAGATACACACTATGAAGCAAAAAGTAGCAATTAATAATACTCTGAGAGGTTTCATTGTATTTCAAATATCAAGAACATATAATTAATAAGGCCTTTGGGGATTTTTCTCTTGACCCTTGTGTCAGTTTCTTAGAGGACTTTAATTATAACCATTGGATTCTGGTTGCTTTGTTTAAAATATGATAAGCGTCAGTGTTTGAAATTTTAATGGATTAAATAATTATCTTTAAAATTATGTTTCTTTCTTTTTCCCTATTAAAACTCTGAAGAACCATAGCCAGCTTTTAACTAGGAAAGAACAGTTTTCATGGTGTCATTTTATGCCATATCATAAGTATGCATCTTGGCAACCAATTATAGATTTATTATAGTCTCATATGATTACGCACTTGAAATATCTATGCACAATTTTTATATAATTTGTTTCCTTTTGATTGCTTTTTGTTACATTCTAACTAATGAGACTGCAGTGTTATTTTGGAATTTAAAAGTACAATAACAAGGTCATTGAGATATAACTTACCATTTAATTTTGCCCCATATATTGTGATTATGTTTTAATGACATTGATTCCATAAATCAAACATACAAAATAATTTTTTTATTTTAAAACCTCATCTGGCATTTTAGCCTCATATATCTAGTATTTACTCAAACTACTTCCTCAAAATAACAAAATTTATACTGTCCTAAGGATTAATTAACATACTATGGAGTTTGCTAAAAAAAAAATAGTACATCAGAAAATCTACTCAGCTAAAATTGGGGGTGTGTGGAAATAACAGGATCACATACTACACGTGGAGCCAAATATCTTAGTCCTAAAATGCTTGGATTATGAACTTAATTATTACAGACAATAAAGACAACTAGGGAATTTATTCACAGGGATTCTAAGTAGTATAAGAAACCAAAATCATGGAGAAAATATCATTCTTATTATGTATAGAAATGTTATGTAACTGAAAATCTAAAGCATTATTTTTATTTTCATTTATTAAAAGAAAAAAAGAAGGTCAAGGGTAAAAGGAATCTGGCCTCTTGGAGGAAATCATGGATTCTATTGGTATTCTAATTTTGTCTGGAGAAAAAGATACTCAACACATTGAATTACCTCCTATGATAAAATTATGAAGACAATATAGACAAAGAATTGAAACAAACACATAAGTTTGATCACAAAACTATTTGAGAATTGGAGAATAGCAAAACTAGTAAGAAATGGATATGAGTACCTTCTGCAAAATATATATAATTAAGTCCCATAGTAATGGAAAACGTGTCACTACCAAATTATTTAGTTCACTTCATCTTTGTCTTTCATTATTCAGTTAATCTCTGTGTCATAATATTTTGTGACCCTGTGGCCTTTCATAATTTCAGTGCTCTGAGAAGATATTTTTAAAAATTGATCATAAATCTCAGTGAGAAAGTTACAGTTACAACATATTGTTTGTTACTTTGTTCTCAACATTGTTATTTTAAATGAGATTTTTTTAATTTTTATTTTTAGTGTTCCTATAAGGAAATACCTTCAATGCAAAACATGACCTCAGCTGAAATTTAAGATTATCTTAGCTCAAGTCATCTGAATTGAAAAAAAACAGCTTTCCCTTAAGTTTAATATTTTTGGTAAATGCTATTTATTTTATTTTTTTTGACTTTTACTAGTATGATTTCTCAATAGATAGAAGTTATATGTCATTCAGGAATATAGACATTAACTTACTTCCAAATCTACCAAACAGCTATGCACAGAAATTAAGGAAAAAATCAATTTAAATAATGTATTTTAAATATCCAATTATGAAATCTGTTACATTTGCATTTTGACATCATGTGCTAAAACAGCATATTTGCAATTAAATATAGCATATCATTAGAAAATTTATCAGTTGAAATGTTTTACTAGATGATACATACATACATACATACATACACATACACACACATACACACACACACATTTCTCTAAATGCCAGCTACTGTATTAAACCTTATGTTTACAAATTCAAGAAATCAAAGGTCTTCTTATCCTCAAATGGCTTCCATTCTAATGGGGAGATCAATATATATAGGAAAGTGGAGGCAAAGGAGGAGTGATTTGATTTCTAAAGAGGAGAGGCAGAAACTGCTACTCTTTGAAAACAAATTAATCTATTTCAGAACAAGAGATTTTTAGAATCACAAAATGTAAGTCTTAAAGGAACTGAGATTGTTTGGCTCCTTTTTGCCTAAGTAAGAATTATTTATTCAGCATACCCAAAACAGATATCTTGCCTCTAAATGAAACCTTGCAATGTTGTTTATACCTTCACTACTGAAGCAAACTATTTTTTTTTTTAATTTGGACCACTTTAATTGTTAGTCTCACATGACATTAAAATAAATCCATGTGTTCAACAACCATTCATTGCTATGTCAGCCTTCTGTGAAGTCAGGAGACAATCAGCTCAATCTCATACATGATACTTCTCCAAAGTCCCCCTCAAGTCTTCTCTACAGGCCCAGCTGTATCAGCCAATATTTATCTACATGACATGGTATTGAATCCTTTCATGATCCTAATTTTCCTTTCTTGTGTATACTTTAGTTTTAGTTATTCCTAAAATATGTTATCTAGAATTGAACACAATATTTTAGATATTCTCTGTTCTGGAAATTCAGCAGAGTTTTCATCTCTCCTGCTGTGGAAGCTAGGCTTCTTCCTTCAATGATTTCCTTGCCAAAACTATAATTCTAAATTGATAGACATAAGCCTATTATTCAGTGAAAAAAGTCGATGAACACTTTAATGATGAGATACCAAAAATTATGCCACTTGAAATGTTATGATCAGATTGCTGTTTGAAGATACAAATGAATAAAGTATAAGTTGTTGTTGTTGATATCATCATTATTGATGATGATGATCTTTTACATTTTTAAATGATGTGAGCTAAATAGAATGGGATTTGCAGAGAGCCCATTACTTCATTAAGTGATTTGCCATTTCAAACTTGACTTCTATGCTAAACTCTTTATTTTTAATTTAATAGAATATATTAATACCTTTACTACTTCTTGTTATATGGGTCTAAGATCTCCTTCCATTAAGGAATGTGTGAATTATTGAATTTTCTAAAAGTACTGTTTCATTATTTACAATCACATAAGAAACTATTAAAGAAGAGGTTCTGCTAGAATTCTTAGGAATAATAACTTAGGCATATGTTGTTGTTCAGTCATTTTCAATTATGCCTAAATTTTTTTGACCTCAATAGTAGTTTTCTTGTCAAAGACACCACAGTAGTTTATCCTTTTCTTCTCAAGATCATTTTAAAGATGAGTAAACTGAGGAAAATAGGTTTAAGTGAGTTGTCCAAATTCAACTAGGTAGTAAGTTTCTGTTGTCACATTTGAACTTAAAAAGATGAGTCTTGGGGCAGCTAGGTGGCGCAGTGGTTAGAGCACCAGCCCTGAAGTCAGAAAGACCTGAGTTCAAATCTGGTTCAAATCTCAGACACTTAACATTCCCTAGCTGTGTGCCTCTGGGTAAGTCACTTAACCCCAATTGCCTCAGCAAAAAGCAAAAAAAAAAAAAAAAAAAAAAAAAATGAGTCTTTCTGATTCTAAGTGAGGCACTTTATCCACTGCATTACTTCACTGCCCCTTTAGCCATATTCATTTACATAAAAATAAGTAGATTAATGTACTTAAAGACTGTTTTCTTTTATTTTTTCTTTAATACCCAGTATTTTATTTTATTTAATTTTTTTGCTAAACCATACTAAGCCAAAATTATTAATAAATTTTGAGTGAGTGTTTTGTGAACATCATAGGGATAGATTTAAAAAAAAACTTTTTGAAAGTATTTCTGTTATCATTTTTGTGAACAAAATATTGGTAGAGATAAATAGATTCAAAATTGCTTAGATAGTTCATACACACACACACACACACACACACACACACACATGATGCTTGTTCTCAGAAGGAAATCTCTTATGGAATGTTCAAAATATGTTATAAATAGTTTATCAATATCAATAACATTTTTGAACATAACTACCATATTTGTTTTGTTTTGTTTTTTCAGTTTTTATTGATGGCAAATCTATGCTGCATTGCTACTCCAAGGAATGGTAGAGAAACATTAGAAAGCAATAGAAAAAATAAATCTATTTTTTACAATAGAATAGGAACATAGATTAGCAAATGAAAGTGTAATTCCTGGAAATCAAAGATGGTTTGATTTGCATAAGTATATATTGATTAAAGATGAATATAAATTTACTAATTAGAGTTAAAATTTTAATAATATAGTAGGATTTTAGAAATAATTTCTATATGATGGTCCACAAGTGAAAAAATATGGAAGGTTTGGTGGATGACTAACATAATGCCAGTCAAGACAAAAGTCTAATACTATGAGAAACTAGGTGTTCAAAATGATAGAAGTGATAATTTGCTCACCTGTACCTTGAAAAGATGACTAACAAATTATATTAAAACTGACAATAGAGGAAGTTTCATTTATGCCCACCCACTCTTTCTCACTATAATAATCCTCAAAATCATTTACTTATTCAGTCATGACCAAGAGTCAAAGATGGACATTGTAAAAAGAGGGGAAGTCCCATAAAAATAACTAGACATATCACTGCCTTAGATCCTTATTGAAATTGAAGTAAGCTACTGAATATTGGTGATGGAAGTTGGGTATCTATACTGACATGACATAAGAACAAATTACTATTATCTAGTGTGAGTCAAATTTTCAGTAATGTATGGTGACACTTTCTCTGTGACTTGTCTAAACAGCATCACATCTCTTCAAGTTCAACAATGTTATCATGATATACTTCTCAGCATATGAACTCGCTTCTTACTTTATATGAAAAAAACATGAACATTTATTATAAACATTCTCATTCACCTTATTAAGGTAGAAGAACAACAATATTTTCATTTCATTTATATAGAAAGCTCCAGAATGAGCAAATGCACTCTACTGATGCAGGATGTTAACTGCTCAGAAATAATCCTATATAGTTGCTTGAAATGCTTTAAGTTAAGTGACTTAGCTAGGTTTACACAGCAGAAATATGACAGGGGTAGGATTTGAATCCAGGTCTTTCTTTTTTTTTATTTTTTTATATAAAGCTTTTTATTTAAAAAAACATATGAGTGACCTTTCAACATTGACCTTGGCAAAAAAAAAAAACCAAAACTTTTTTTTTCCCAAGCTTTTCCCCTCCTTCCCTCCATCCCCCACCCCTAGATGACAGGTAATCTAATACATGCTAGATAGGATAAATTATATGACAAATACAATACATGTATACATATCTATACAGTTATCTTACTGCACAAGAAACATCAGATCTAGAAAGAGAAGAAGAAAAAACAACCTAAGAAGGGAAACAAAATGCATGGAAATATTCACAGAAAGTGTTAAAATGCTGTGTTGTGGTTCACTCTCAGTTCCCACAGGCCTCTCTCTGGATGTATATGACTATCTTCATCCCAGCACAACTGGTTTGAATCACATCAGTGTTGAAGAGAACCATGTCCATCAAAATTGATCATCGTATAGTCTTGTTGCTGTGCATAATGTTCTCCTGGTTCTGCTGATTTCACTCAGCATCAGTTCATGCAAGTCTCTCCAATCCTCTCTGAAATCCTCCTGTTGGTCATTTCTTACAGAACAATAATATTCCATAACATTCATATACCATAATTTATTCAGCCATTCTCCAATTGATGGGCATCTTTTCAATTTCCAGTTTCTTGCCACTACAAAAAGGGCTGCCACAAACATTTTTGCACATGTGGGTCCCTTTCCCTCCTTTAAAATCTCTTTGGGATATAGGCCCAGTAGAAACACTCCTGGGTCAAAGGGTATGCACTGTTTGATAACTTTTTGAGCATAGCTCCAAATTGCTCTCCAGAATGGTTGGATCCGTTCACAGTTCCACTGACAATGTATCAGTGTCCCAGTTTTCCCACATCCCCTCCAACAGTTATCATTATCATTTCCTGTCATTTTAGCCAATCTGACAGGTGTGTAGTGAACCCAGATCTTTCAAGGATGGTTCATATCAGTAATTCCATCATGCTTCTCTATTTCTTTTATTGAACACTTCACCATCATCTTTTACTTTGCCCTAAATTTCTTGACAATTCATTCTCATTCTTGAGCCCTAGATTGAAGATATTAAACTCAAACAAAAAACAGGGCCAGTAAACAATTCAGAAAGATTTTGGTGGGCCACATATTGACTTTGTTTTAAGATGAAATAGTACATATGTTTGATTGTATTTTTGTTTGTTTGCTTAAATATTTCCCAATCATATTGTAGCTTGTTCAGGCCATATCCAAGAATGCTATGAACTACAAGTAAACTATGAGTTACATATTGAATATTTCTACTCTAAATTAAATCAAATTCCTACCATATAAACTTATTATATGGTTGTGTTTTGCCCTTTCCTTTATATTCAGTGTCTTTCTATTTCCTAGAATCATTCCTCTGCTCTAAGAATATGCTCATATAAAACTAAACTAAATTAAAGTAATTAACTACTACAAAAAAATTCATTGGACATTATTCCCCAGTCAAAGAACCATCCTAAATGTTCCTTTCATTGACTATAAGAATGTTAATATCATCTACATTAATTTCCTCTACTTTCTCATCACAAAGACCCTTTTTCAGTCTCTTGTCAGTTGCTTTATGAGCCCATTATTTTATTTTTTGCTGATCTTTCTTAAGGTAATAAGACTTTTTTGATGATGAAATCTGATGAACTTTTCTTAGTATTTGTCCTTATCTTTCTGCTGCTTTTGATCTCAATACCTCCTTTTAGCTAGTATTACACCTTTGTCTTTCATGAAACTTTTCTGTCCATGATCTCCTGTGTATATAGCTTGTCCTTTACAATCTCCTGTGATGGAGCATCATTATTCAGTCAGTTATGTGTGTACACACACATATACACACAGAAATATACATGTACATGTATTAAGGGCTTCCTATGTTCTTACTACCAAGCTAAACTAAAGCAATAACTGTTTTTACTCCAAATGTCAAACAAAATGGATAACTGAAAAATTACAGCATATACACTTATATAGAGTAGCTAAAAAGTAGCAGAATGGGAGAAACTATTGGATGGATGAACCAGGGGGGAAAAGACATGCAGAAGGTGAGATTTGAGTCTTAAAAGAAGCTGAGAGGCAAAGATGCAGGAGAGTTTTCTAGTCTTAGAGGAAAGCCAATACAAAAGTATAGGAACAGGAGGAGTGTTATGTGAAAGCAATGTGACAGGATTATATATTGAGTAGAAATTACTAAAGTGTAAAAAGACTTAGAAAGTATAAAAATAGATTATGAAGAACACTAAATGTAAATGACAAAGAATGACTTGATTCTTTTTCAGGAACTAATAGGGAGCCATTAAAGTAGGGGGTGGGAAATGGCTATACTTTCTATATAGGAAAATCACTTTGCCAGATGAGTGGAGAATTGATTGAAGTGAGGAAACACTGATGACAAGAAAAACAATTAAAAGGATGTTGCAATATATTATTTTAAGGAGAAGTGATAACTAGACTAGAATGGTGATTATGGGAGTTAGAAAAAAAGAAATACAAAGTATGGATATTATGAAGATGAAAATAAGATTTGACAAGAAGTGAGTGAGCCTGAGGAAGATGGAACTAAGAATATAAGCTTGTGTGATTCAATGGATTATAATGCTTTCAGGACAAATAGAGATATTTGGTGAGACAGGAGAAGGAGAGAAAGATTTTTGAGCAAAGATAGTGAGTCTTTTCTTGAATATATTACTTTTGAAAATCCCCAAACACATCTAATACAAAACATGATGCCTGTTAAATGTCTATATCTTAAAGAGCTATACTCTAGAACATCATTTTGTTTCTATTTTACTCTCTGTTTTCCATCCTTTATTGATACCATATGGTCCTATGTATATAATTATTTCCACATAGTATCTGTTTTGGGGGTAATCATAAAAAATCTCCTTATGTTCCCTGACAGTATAATCCATGAAGTAATTTTGGGGCTCAATAAAGTCCCCTGACAACTTTCAAGGAGTTATCATGCATGCTCTGTCTCAGAAATAAAACATTTGGCACTTTATAATAATGCAACAATCTTTTTATTAGTATAGTACCATCAGTAGGAGGAGAATGAATAAAAAGACAATTGGCCCCTGAATTGGGATAAGATATTCACAAAATGGATATCTGTTCTTATAGCTCCATGCCAGTTGCTGAGGCCTATTATCTTTTATCTCTGTAAACTTTATACCTTCTTATGGGAACTGCAATTTCCTATAGAGTATTAGAAAACTGACCTATGTGAAGTGTGATCAGCCTTCACATAGGTAATACAACTTTTTCTTTCAATTCAATCTGAATATATATATATATATATATATATATATATATATATATACATACATACATATGTGTATGTGTGCATGTGCATGTGTGTGTACATGTATATATATGTATGAATATATCCACATATATGTATATAGACACACCTTGTAAAAGGATAATAGGTATCACATTTTCTGACAACCATTTGAGTGTTTGTTCTATGTGAGTTCTCCATAAAATAGTCTTTTTTGGCAAGCCTATATTTGCCATTTAAACAATGTGGCTGGCCCCATGGAGTTGTGCTCTCTGCATTAGAGTTTGAATGTTTGGCAGTGTAGTTCAAAAAATGACCCCAGTATTTAGAATTTTATCCTTGCAATGGATCTTCAGAATTTTTTAAGACAATTAAAAGGAAAGCAATTTAGTTTCCTCTCATGGCACTAATATACTGTTCAGGTTTCACAGGCAAACAAAATGAGTTCAGCACACTGTCTCTGTAGACTTTCAGTGTGGTAGTTTCTTAATATCTTTTCTCCCCCACACTGTCCTTCAGAGCCTCCCAAATATTGAGCTAAGTTTGACAACACATATGTGAGTCCAATTATTAATGTGGCCATTCATGGAATGTATTCTTGTAACATAAGTGATCATGTCCCAAGGACTCAAAAATTCTCCATTTGCTGTAACCAATGCTTGATTGTATGGATGTGGTACTGGCTGATGAAGCAACTGTTTTCTCATTTAATTGCTAGATCAAAATTAGTACAAGCATCAGTGAATGGATGCTAAGCTTCAGAGACTACACTGAACTGACAATCTGTAACCAAAAATCATTTTGACTTGAATTGTTTTTTTTTTTCAAGTTGAAAACTTTACCTTCTGTCCAATGCTGTCTTCATGCTATCATTCAATTTTTCTATATCTCTTCAGGGTTCATCATGGTTAGAGCATAGGCACTGATAATATTGGTAAGGCATTTTCCTGCAAGTGATGATAGCATTGTGATGAGAATGTCACTCCCTCCTTTTGATAGTACTACAAGCATGTTCACTAGATTAGTTTGCAGTTACTCCAGAAATATGTGAATATGTGTATTCTGCTCCTAATTCAGTAAGCTGATCTTTATATATATATGTATATATATATATATGTGTATATATATATATATATATATACATATATATATATACACATACATATAACACACACAGTGTGTGTATATAGCAATATAAACAAATAAGCCAATACACACATATTGCCTATATATTCACATATATGTATTTATATAAAACCCTTTGTACATGATTTCATTTTAGAGGATGAAGCCATTTTCAGATGAATGTGATCTATCTTTTTAAAAATGGTTTTTACTATTATTACGCAGTTAAAATGTACTTTTTACCATAAGTAATATCTGCCTTTCTGAAATACAAAAATTGAGATGATTACAAATTGAATTTCTTGATCTGAGGGATATTAGATCCTTACTAAAGAAAGGCAATATCTTAGATGATAATAGATTTTCTCAGCAACATCTTTTATTCAACCTCTTTCATGAAAGGAATCATTGGCAATAATCTATGGAACATTTGTTTCTATTATGAATTTCAGCATTGCTTCGATTCACTTGCAATTTTAACTTTTGTTGATCGTATATTTTGTGATTTGTTATCATATAGTAAAAATCAGAAAAAAATTTGTTAAAATCTGGAGTTTTTTGAAACAGAATAATTTGGGATCACTGCAAATACTATGCAGTTTGTCATATGTGTCCAAAGCACTAACTTTTGCTTAGAATTTTGTTAATTGACCATCTGTAGCATCTCTTTAAGCTATATAAACTTATAGGCAGATTCTTTGAGCATTCAATGCAACTGCATGTCATAATCTGAAAAATAAGCATTCATTGTTTTGATTTTCCTTGTGTGGATTTTTACATTGAAAGATTTTAAGTATCTTTAAGGATATTCCACAATATTCTTGGATCTAGTGTAATTAGTGTACTATTATTTAAAAAAAAAGAAATATATAGAGTCAAGATTTCAAAGGGCCTTGCAGAATATAGTTTGTGGCATCCCATTATTACACAAAACTGTTGCTGGGTAAGTAGCATGAAAGGTTTTTCTTCATGTTAGTTATTTCTTGTAACCTCACTTTAATGGAAAATGAAAGTATGTAATAGAAACAGGATCAGGTCAAGATAGAGAAACTATAGACAAAATAATATTGCTTTAGTCTTTTCTGTTTTTTTTTTTTTTTTTTTTTTTTTTTTTTACCAATGAGTCTTTACTTTGAGAATACTAATAGCCTCACAATTTTCTTTAAACATTTCTCAAATCAATATCACTCCAAGAAGAAATGAAAAACATCTTATGGAATAGGGAACAGATCCCTAATACCCTACTAGCACTAAACCTAAGGACACAAAATGAGAGTTAGGCCTGGAGTAAGGAAATGTTGTCTTCCTGAGATCAAACCTGGCCTCACACACTTCCTAGCTTTGGGACCCAGGGCAACTCACTTAACTCTGTCTCAGTTTCTTCCTCTGCAAAATAAATAAATAATTTTTTTTTAAAAAAAGCTTGTGAAGGGAATGTTAAACTATTTCGGAATCTTTACAAAAAAAAATCCATATGGGGTCACAAAAAGTTAGCCAAAGTGAAACAACTGTGTAACAAGAGTTAAAGTTGACTTTTTGGAATAGTCAATTTATGCAGCAAAGTCCTACATTATCCACAGGGTTTATATAGCAAGACTCAAGATTAACCAGGCAAAAAATATAAGTACAATAAAATGTAAATTATTGTTATTATTAATATGAAAGTTAAATAGTATGTTCTTTTCTTGTTAAAAAGACAATAACAATAAGAAAAGTAAGTCAAAAGGATCTTTTGTTTCCTTATGCAAGATCATTCCCTCAACTTTCCCAGACAGAAACAACCATCTTTTGAATTTCTTAGATCACATTCCTTTTAAAGGATTTTTGACATTTCTCTCAAGTGGAGCTTTGCTGAGTTAGTAATTATTCAGACAACCATATCTCAATTCAGAAGTCAGAACAATATTAAATTGTCTTTCTAAGAAATTTCCCTCAATTAGCAAATTTAACTTATTAAAATGTAGAGGTAAGTACATTTATTACTATATTTCATTTTGATGAGATAACTCTTAACAAAAAACTTTATAAGGCCTTTCTGAATATATATCCTTTTCATATTTTCCCTTCTCCCCTTATTTTTGTCTTCTTCTCATAGTCTATTTCCCAGTCATATCTCAGGTTATTGATAGAATTTATTTTCCCAGCACTGATTTTGATCTTACAATTTTGTACAAATTTTCAATGTGAAGAAAATATAATATCTGTATTCTTCTTATGATGTATGCTATGGGATAATAGAAACATATTCTCTGTGGAAAGTCATATTAAGGATAATCTAAAGGTGCAAGTGAGTTATAGACATTACTAATTAAACATTCAGTAGAAGTAATATGAAGGATTTCATCACTGAGCTATGTAAACAGAAAAAAAATAAATTGAATATAGAGAAAGATATTGATAAACAAAACATTCCTGAAGTGTTATGAGATCCATATAAAATCCCAGAATCTGTTGATTGAACTTATTGAACATATTGTGGTTGATTGCTTACTGGTTTAAACCATGGCTTAAATTTACTAACAGTATGACATTGTATGAGTTACTTATTTAAAATTAGGATAATTTACCTTAAATACTATTTTGAAAATTAAATAAAATAATGAATGCCAACTGCAAAACTTACTATAACAAACAGTGCTATATGAACTAAATCAGATAAATTGAGAAATATGAAACAAACATAAAGAAACTATTAACTGATGCAGAGTAAAATGAGCAGAACCAGGGAACAATTTGAATGATCGCAATAATACAAAGGAAAATAGCCTTTAAAAAATTCAGAAATCTGATCAACCAAGTGACCTAACATGACATCAAAAGATTAGTAATAAAATAATGCCCCCCACTTCTTGGTAAAAAAAAATTAGACTACAAATATTGAATAAAACATATATTTGAAATGTAGCCAATGTGTTGATTTGTTTGACTTGATTATTTGTTAAAAGGGAGAACTAGATAATTGAAGTGGTTTATTGGTTAGGGATTAAAATATGAGAGAGAAAGATTAAGAAAACATAAAATACACAGAAGAAAAATTTCAGAAAAAGATATTAAGCAATTTTCCCATTTCTCTTTTAAAATTAATAAAAAATAACTGTCATAGTTGGTTCTCTTTTTTTGTTCTCCATATATCATATTCATGTTTGTTGATGACAAAATTTCTTTTTTTTTATTAAAGCTTTTTATTTGTATAACATATGTATGGGTAGTTCCCCAGCGTTGATCTTTACAAAGCTTTCCATTACAAATTTTACCCCCAGTCCCCTCCCCTCCCCTAGATGGCAGGAAGTCCACTACATGTTAATAATGTTGAAATGCTTGAGAAGTCATTCAAGAAAAATCCTATCTACAAGAAAAAAAAAAGAATCAGAGAAAAGCAACACAATGCAAGCAAACATCAACAGAGATGATGAAAAGGTTACATTGTGGTCCATATTTCATATCCCTCTCTCTGGGTGTATATGGTTTTCTTCAGTAAACAATTGGCACTGGTTTGAGACAATTCTTTGTTGCAGAGAGTCATGTCCATCAGAATTGATCAACATGTAATACTGTTGTTGCTGTGCATAATGTTCTCCTGGTTCTGCTGATTTCACTCAGCATCAGTTCATGCAAGTCTCTCCAATCCTCTCTGAAATCCTCCTGTTGGTCATTTCTTACAGAACAATAATATTCCATAACATTCATATACCATAATTTATTCAGCCACTCTCCAATAGATGGGCATCCATTCAGTTTCCAGTTTCTAGCCACTACAAAAAGGGCTGCCACAAACATTCTTGCACATGTGGGGCCCTTTCCCTCCTCTAAGATCTCTTTGGGATATAGGCCCAGTAGAAACACTGCTGGGTCAAAGGGTATGCACAGTTTGACAACTTTTTGAGCAAAGCTCCAAATTGCTCTCCAGAATGGTTGGATCCGTTTACAATTCCACCAACAATGTATTAGTGTCCCAGTTTTCCCATATCCCCTCCAACATTCATCGTTATCTTTTCCTGTCATTTTAGCCAATCTGACAGGTGTGTAGTGGTACCTCAGAGTTGTCTTAATTTGCATTTCTCTGATCAATAGTGATTTGGAGCAACTTTTCATATCACTAGAGATGGTTTTAATTTCATCATCTGAAAATTGTCTGTTCATATCCCTTGACCACTTATCTATTGAATACTGGCTTGAATTCTTATATATATGCGAAAATTATCTATATATTTTAGAAATAAGGCCTTTATCAGAACCATTAAATGTCAAGATGATTTCCCAGTTTGATGGTTCCCTCCTAATCTTGTCGGCATTTGTTTTGTTTGTACAAAAACTTTTTAACTTAATATAATCAAAATTATCCATCTAGTGTTCAATTAGTAGTTCCAGGTCTTCTTGGGACATAAATTTATTCCATCTCCACAGGTCTGAGATCTAAACTATATTACATTCCTCTAACTTCCTTACAATGTCCCTCTTTATATCTAGATCATGAATCCATTTGGATCTTATCTTGGTATGTGGTGTTAGGTATGGGTCAAGCCCTAATTTCCTCCACACTAGTTTCCAATTTTCCCAGCAGTTTTTGCTGAATAGAGGGTATTTATCCCGAAAGTTGGGGTCTTTGGGTTTATCGAACACTAGATTGTTAAGGTTAATGGCTAGGTTGCCCTGATAACCTATCCTGTGCCACTAATCGACTGCTCTATTTCTTAGCCAGTACCAAACGGTTTTGATGACCACTGCTTTATAATATAGTTTTAGATGTGGTACAGCAAGGCCACCTTCATCTGCCTTTTTTTTTCATTAATCCCCTTGAAATCCTTGACCTTTTGTTCTTCCAAATGAACTTTGCTACTATTTTTTTCTAGATCTGTAAAATAATTTCTTGGGAGTTTGATTGGTATGGCACTAAATAAGTAGATGAGTTTAGGTAGTATTGTCATTTTTACTATGTTTGCTCTGCCTACCCACGAGCACTTAATATTTTTCCAATTGATTAGGTCTGATTTTATTTGTGGGAAAGCGTTTTGTAATTTAGTTCGTATAGTTTCTGACTTTTCCTTGGCAGATAGATTCCCAAATATTTTATCCTATCATCTGCTATGTGGAATGGAATTTCTTTTTGTATCTCTTGCTACTGAACATTGTTGGTAATATATAAAAATGCTGATGATTTATGTGGATTACTTTTGAATCCTGCCACTTTGCTAAAGTTATGAATTGTTTCTAGTAATTTTTTAGTTGAGTCTCTAGGGTTCTCTAAGTATACCATCATGTCATCTGCAAGGAGTGATAATATGGTTTCTTCATTACCTACTCTGATTCTTTTATCTCTTTTTCTTCTCTAATTGCCAAAGCTAACATTTCTAATACAATATTAAATAGTAATGGTGACAGTGGGCAGCCTTGTTTCACTCCTGATCTTATTGGGAATGGTTTTAGTTTGTCTCCATTACATAGGATGCTTGCTGATGGTTTTAAGTAGATGCTACTAATCATTTTAAGGAAAAGCCCATTTATTTCTATACTCTCTAGAGTTTTTAATAGGAAAGGGTGTTGGATTTTATCAAAGGCTTTTTCTGCAGTTATTGAGATAGTCATATGGTTTTTGTTAATTTGGTTATTAATATAATTAATTATGCTGATAGTTTTCCTAATATTGAACCAACCCTGCATCTGTGGTATAAATCCTACTTGGTCATAGTGTACTGTCCTGGGGATGACTTTCTGTAATCTCATTGTTAATATCTTATTTAAATTTTTTGCATCAATATCCATTAGGGAAATTGGTCTATAGTTTTCTTTCTCTGTTTTCACCCTACCTGGTTTAGCTATCAGCACCATATCGGTCTCATAGAAGGATTCTCTCAGTATACCTTCTGTCCCTATTTTCTCAAATAGTTTGTGTAGTATTGGAATTAATTGTTCTTTGAATGTTTGGTAGAATTCACATGTAAATCCATCTGGCCCTGGAGATTTTTTCTTAGGGAGTTGGTTATTAGCTTGTTCTATTACTTTTTCTGATATGGGGCTATTTAAATAATTTATATCCTTTTCTGCTAACCTGGGCAATCTATATTTTTGTAGATATCCCTCCATTTCATTTAGATTATCAAACTTACTGGCATAAAGTTGGGCAAAGTAGCTCCTAATTATTGCTCTAATTTCCTCTTCATTGGAGGAAACTTCTCCCTTATCATTCTTGAGACTAACAATTTGATTTTCCTCTTTCCTTTTTCTTATCAAATTGGTATTTAATTGAGGGTTTTTAATTTGTTCTTTTCTAGTTATTATTTAATAAAAAACCAAATTCATTGATCTTTTCTCTCTCTATTTTATGCAAGTAAGCATCTAGAGATATAAAATTGCCCCTTATAGCCACTTTGGCTGTATCCCACAAATTTTTGTATGTTGTCTCCTTATTGTCATTCTCCTGGATGAAATTATTTATTGTGTCTATGATTTGCTATTTCTCCCATTCATTCTTCAGGATTAGATTATTTAATTTCCAATTAACTTTTGGTTTATTTTCTCCTGCCTTATATTGCATGTGATTTTTATTTTATCATGATCTGAAAAGGATGCATTTACTATTTCTGCCTTTCTTAATTTGATTTTGAGGTTTTTATGCCTTAACACATGGTCAATTGTTGTATAGGTTCCATGGACTGCTGAGAAAAAAGAAACTCCCTACTGTCTTTATTCAAATTTCTCCATAGATCTATCATACCTAACTTTTCAAGTTATATTGGTTTATCTCCCTAGTTTCTTTCTTGTTTATTTTGTAGTTTG
>JAJPUD010009589.1:55910-72954 GCA_023553655.1 Myrmecobius fasciatus
TTCTTCCAGTGTTATCCCTTTTCTAACTCTAATTACTTTTTCAGTTTATTATATCATAATAATCATAAAATCACAATAAACATAGAATAATAATCATAACATCACAGTAATCATATGATAGTAATCATAAAATCACAGTAATCGTATCATAATCATAATGTAATAATAGATTCATAAAATCAACCGTCATTCTGTAAGTATCTATAACATAAATCTCAAGAGTTATTTTTTCTTGTTACCTTTTTATTTTTCTCTTGTGTTCTGTCTTTGTAGATGAAATTTTTTGCTCAGTTCTGGTCTTTTCAGTAAAAATAGGTGAAATTCTCCTATATCATTGAATGACCATCTTCTTCCCTGGAAGATAATGCTCATTCTAGCTGGGTAACTTATTCTTGGCTGTAATCCAAGTTCCTTTGCCCTTCGGAATATTGATTCCAGGCCCTTAGATCCTTCAAAGTAGAAGCTGCTAGGTCCTGTGTGATCCTAATTGTAGCTCCCCGATATTTAAATTGTTTCTTTCTGGCTTCTTGTACTATCTTTTCCTTGGTATGATAGTTCTGGAATTTAGCCACGATATTTCTGGGGGACTTAATTTTTGGGTTTCTTTCAGGAGGTGATCGGTGGATTGTTTCAAGGAGTATTTTGCCATCTGGGTGTAAAATATGAGGGCAGTTTTCTTTTATGATTTCCTGGAAGATAGTGTCCAGGTTCTTTTTTTCATCATGGCTTTCAGGAAGCCCTATAATCCTTAGATTGTCTCTCCTAGTTCTATTTTCCAGGTCAGTTGTTTTTCCTAGGAGATATTTCATGTTTTTCTCTATCTTTTCATTTTTTTTGTTTTTGTTCAACTGATTCTTGAAGTCTTGATGAGTCATTAATTTCCAATTGTTCGATTCTAATTTTTAATGTCTTATTTTCTTCAGTTACTGTTTTTAGTTCCTCTTGCAATTGACCAATTACATTTTTTGTTCATTGCATTCTTTTTCCATTTTTTCTATTTTATTTTGCAGTGATCTCATTTCGTTTCCCCATGTTTCTTCTAACTCTCTTTTAAGATTTTTTATGCAATCTTCAAAGAAAGCCTTGTGACATGGGGACCAATTTATGTCTCTCTTTGGGGCTTTTTCTGGAGTTGCTTTACCTTTAGGGGCCTCAGGATTTGAGGTCTGTTCTTCCCTCTCTCCATAAAAGTTGTCTATGGTGAGAGCTCTTTTTGGTTTTTTATTCATATTTTTTTTAAGGTGTGAGGTCTGTTTAGGGCAAAGGTGGGACAGCTGCTTTAATTTGCCCTGGGGCAGTTCTGCTGATTGAGTTATTTCAGGAACTGGGCAGTTCTGCTGATTGAATTATTTCTGGTGCTTATCAGTCCTGTTGTTTGATTGATTGTTTAAGGTGCTGTGTAATGGCTGCTAGGTCTGATGCTCATCAGGGGTTCATTGGTTCACAATCTATCCCCCTCAAAAGGCAGACCCTCCAAACCACCTGCCCACAATCAGGACAAATTGTTCCAAGAGGCCTGCAGAAGACTCCCAGGTGTGTGAAAAGCACAATGCTCCCACTCCTGTTCCGACTCCTGTTCCAGCTCCTTGCTCCAGCTCCCTGCCCTGGTCTCCCTGCACTGCAGTCTGGGTTCAGTAGGCCACCCCCCTGCCCAATTAAAACATACCTGTTTTGAGGTTCTTCCAGAGTATCTTCTTCTAAAATCGTGTTGTTCTCCAGATATTATGGATTTTTTTTTGCTTCAGAATCAGTCTAGAGGCTTCATATGTTCTTGGTTTGAGGGGAGGTTAGAGGAGGTTACAGAGACTCCTGTCTGATCTCCGCCACCATGGCTCCACCCCCGGCTAAAATCTATGATTTTGGAGAATGGACAAATCCATGGTAGATTTAAGAAACCTACAACATATAAAAAATAAAGAATCACAAAGAAGGATCAGAGTAAAGAATATAACCAAAGAACTGTGAGACCAAAACTGAAGAGGGACAAAATAAAAATAAATCATGTACAACTGGTGTAGAAAAACTTGAACAAGATCCATAGAATATTAAGGACATTGGACATCATTGGTGAACTACAATTTGCATCTCTAGAGGGAACGGACCAAAACTATATTTAGTGGAAAATGAAACAAAAATTTTTGGTAATAGTTATATTAAATCTATCCTAAAGAAGAATTGACTGCCTTAGAAAATACCAAGTTCTTTTCATTAGGGCTATGATCCTTTGTCATATGTGTAATACAAAATACGTTAGATGTAGAAAATGGGCTCTGATGTCCTTCAAAATTATGATTCTTTTATTTTTTTTCCAATTTTATAAATGTATACAGTCATATTTATTTACTCATATTAATATGTTACAAATGATTAAAACTCAAAAGAAAAGGAAAACTGAGCCTTGATGCCAAGATTTACATTTAAATTTATGGCATATATTATAATCTCCATTGAAAATAGGGAAGAAGTACCTCAACCCTTTGAAACTTCCCAAAAAAAGTATGCTGTGTTTGATGAACAAGATAAAACTTGTTTCCCAAAAATGACCTATTTTTTTGGGTCAGGTCACTAAGAGTGGTCTCATCTACTATATATTAATGGACCTAGAAAATTATTGTAATACAGTGATATAGTACCTTGAGAAATTAAGAAGTCTAAAAGCCTAGTGAAAGAATACAGATGGAGAACATATAATATCTTATCTTATTACTCTTAGAATGTGATAAGTAAAATGGCTCTAATAAATTGAAGGAATATTTTCATCATCACTTCCCTGTGTTTAATGATCAGGGTGGCATTTAACTATAAAGTCTGCATAACTACAATAATTACTCCAGGTAACATATACCCTTTCACAAATCCATATACAGAAACTTGATTGTAAATGAGATCATTGCTAATGGTCACATTTGAATACCAATGGTTAAATTAAGAGTATATTTACAAAAATAGTAGAACCAAAAAAGGTAAAAAGTGTGGGAAAATAATGATGATGATAATGATAATAGCTGTCTTTTGAATAGCATTTTGAGGATTGTGAATGCTTTGCAAATGTTATCTCGTAATCTTCACAATAACACTGGGAGGTAGGTGCTAAGATTATCCCCATTTTACAAAAACAAATGAGTTTACAAAACTGAGATTGAAAGAAGATACATAACATTTCCAGACTGTAAATGGCATAGGTAATAAATCTCTAAAGTCAAATTTGAAGTGTAGTCTTTGCAATTCTAGGTCTTGTGCTCTATCCATTGTACCACCAAATTGACTTAATCAAACACATGGATATGTATATAGAAATGTGTTTCTGGTTGCTAAATAGTTCCACATATTATCTGTCTTCCAATTCCTCTCCTTTATTCTTTCTTAATAATCATATTCACAACACTATTTCCTTGTCAGAACCATGAGTTGTCTTATAACTGCACCATAGGAATCTTCAAAAATATAATAATGATTTCTGATGGGGTTATCAGGCATTAGTCATTATCTTGTATCAACAAAATTAATGGAAATATATGCACTTAATTAAGATTATAATGAAATGCAATAAAGCTTTTGATCAGGCCTTGAAATGTATAAAATTTAGTTTTAAATTGACCCCTTCTCCTTAACCTTCCCCTCTCCTTCCTGCCTGAAAGAAAGTATTTTAATGCCCAAAGTGGAATTTCAGGTTCCAAAAGAAGGTTCAATATATGTGAATATTATGCCTTTCATATATTAAAGATTTGCATCATTCAAAATGTGAAAAATGTTCATTTTAGTATTTCTCTTACATATATTAATGTTTAAATTTTTAAACTAGCTTGCTTCTCTAAATTAGAAATATTAAAATAACATTATTAGGCATTTCTTGATCACACACTGAAACATATTCAGTTCTGCTGAGAGTACAGTATTAGCTGAAAAGCAAATAGCAAAATATGCTTATACATAACATTTTCTTGAACAGACTTTCTTCTTTCTAACCTAAATTGGAGAAATATTTCACTTTCACCTTGATATAAAGAATTACTTCTATGCATCTTTCAAAGGTGCACAATTTCATATGGAAAATAGAATGCCTAGAGAAGAAATTTGTATTTGCATGATTTCTCCTGTAATAGATAAAGGAAATGAAGAGAAATGAAAAACGGAGAAGAAAATTCTCATTTTCAGCAACTCCTATGTTTTTCAATGTACATTATGACAAGTAATTTCATGTTTTCAAAAGTTTGAAGTACAAGATGACTTTATTTTTTTAGTTTAAAAGAAATATATACATATCTATGCATATATGTATATCTTTAAGAAATAATAACTTAATGTATTAACTGTCTTGGATAATATATGTCCACATTTGATGCTATAACTGGTAGGAGTAATGGACATATTTGGAAATTTCTGGCATCAGAACAAACCAGTGTTGGAAATCTATTTGGCTGCTAGGGTGTTACTGGTAACCTCTGGTCCCTGAAAGGCATCTTGCTATTTTTCTGATGAATGCGAATCACTGTGATTAAGTAACTCAGGAAAACAATTTCCCTTATTCTTTGATGTGAATAACATAGCAACTTCCTTGTAAAATGACTCCAAATGCAAGTCTAAAATTTATTATTGCTATCCCTTATCCAGAGAGAAACACCACAGGTGAATAAAGGTTATCTTATGGCCCAATCTCCTTCTCCCGAGAAGACTATCAATAATCCTATATCAGTTCACTCTACCTAGGTATTATGAAAATGAGGACAGCAAGGTAATAGAACAGAAGGTAGATTTTGAAGAATGTTTTTATTAGTTCACCCAATCTTTCAAAAGAATTCCTCTTGCAAATCCTGAAGGGAATATGAAATAATATTAAATCTTATAAATCAACACATATGTCCTAAAGGGAAGGAACTTGCTCTGGCAGCTATATAATTAGTTTATGTCAGTACTTGCTGAGCAATGAGAGATAAGAACCAAGAAGGGGGTAGGGGAGAAGCACCAAATTATAGCTTTTAAATTCCAGCCTGTAGAGAAATATTGTCCTTATACAGAGTTCACTGATGTTGTAGAAGTTGTTGCTGTCATCATTTATTTTTTCTTCTGGAAAGTGACTTATGACATTAGGGAGTTGATGCAATGATATGTGACAATTCACTAGCTAACAAAAAATATTTGAGAGTAGAAACTTAAACACAAGATGTTGTTAGAAAGAAAATTTAACAAAGATTCCATGTATCACATTTCAAATATTTATTTCTTATTGTTTATTGTTTGAATCAAAATACTTTTTGTTAGCATTAGACCCATAAGGAACGATTGTGAATTGAGGTTTAAGATGTTAACCAGTTTGCAACTTTACTTTTTCTGAAATTCCACTTAAACAACCCAATTATTTTCCTCAATTGGAAACTGTGTTCTGTTCAGCACTTTTCGGTAATTAAAATTATCTTCTTAAAAGGAAAAGATTCTCAAATAACTATATTCTGATTTCTCCAGCTGCTAAGCTACTCTGCTAATAGGGGTGGTTCTGACAACCTAGGACCACTTGGGTATAATGAAATAAAATGACATCTAGAATACAAAACTCCCTGCAACAAGCTCCTGTGACTTTCACAAAGTAAAAAGAAAAAAAATATATTTTCAAGTAGCAGTCTTATCTAATTAATAAGCTATGCATGCCTGAAATGTCTGGTCTTTCACATTTTCTCATTTTATTTTAAACTCAATATATGAAATGAAAATATATTACAAGTCTTATAAGGAATGTTTTGCCTAGTAGAAGCAAGCATGTGTGTGCATGTGTGTGTCCATGTATGTGTGTATATATAAATGTATATATATATATATATGTACATATAATATATCATCCAAGTCTCTAATTACAAACTAGAAACTAGGAGACACATATTCACATATTTTCCCCCAACAATTTCTACTTTGCAGTATAAAAAGAACATCTGGAAGAATTGTATTAAAAGAAAAAATGTCAACATACAATATCATCAAGGAAACAAAACTTGGTTCAATGGGAAATGTAAAAGAAATAAAATTAATAATAAAATTATATTTTTATCCGAGTCTCATTAAATAATAGGATTTGTGTCAGCGCTAGGTTATATCATCTCATTTCTTGTCTTTTCCCAAACTCAAGAGGGAGGGCCTTTGCTTACCTCCCTCACAGGAGATATGGCAAGAGCACTGATTCCAGTTTAAGGAGAGACAAAACCTTAGCCCAAAGATAAAAGACAACTGTGTGATTAAGAATTGCTTTTGCAATTCAAAAGCTTCTAGAAGCCAATGGGGCAAACCAGAAAGGAATATTGAATTTAAATGTAATTGTAGCTATAATGATAAAATGCAAATTCATGCATGATTGTGATTCCTGGAGATGAAAACTATATTATAACATATACATTATATACATATATATAAAATGTAGCATGTTATGTCAACTTTACATATAAGTTACATATAGGTTCTACCCGAGATTCCTTAATGTAGAAGATGCTGGAACATAAAGGTATTTACCTGATGTTCCTACTGTTTTTGAACATTTCATAACCTTGTGGTAATGATATCCAGGACAATGTCAATTTTACCAATCCATTTCCTGTTTTGTGCTGATTCTATTTTCCTTGCTGCTCCTTCCATTTACTATTCATAGCTGAGTTTGAAAAGCCTTGTAAGAAAAGGCAATTTCACATTTAGGGAAACTACAGAGAATGCCATAGTAAGTATTCTATTCATGAATACTCACAGACACAGTAGTAATTTTAGTATAGACTCTGGGGCAGACCAGATTGACATTGTATTAGTAGGGATTGGTGGGGGTGGGGAGAGGTTCAGGGTGAACTAGTGTGAGTGCCTGTGAGTGTTTTTTTAGGGATTGTTATCTCTCTTTAGTGTCTATCTATCATCCAACTCTCACCTATGCCTCCAAAAATCTATAATAAATCCAAGTGACAATGCCCCAATAAAACCATCTCATCAAAGGGGCTTATCCAGGTTGAGGGTAACTAGCAAGCCTCAAACCTATAAGTGAGTTAGAGGGTTGCCTACTCCAACTATGTGACAACTTCCCCTGAAAACAGTTTGTTGTAATGCCCATGAAAGTAACTGAAGCAAAATCTGAGGAACACTTAGAGCTTGGTCAGATATTGAAGATGCCAAGGTTATATCCATTGCAACTTGGGCAATTGCCAGTCAGCTTGACTTTTGTCTTGTCACTAAACTTCAATGACTCTAGAAGAGAGAATGAGGCTGATGGTTTTGTACTACACTGCATAATTTATGCCTAATTTACTGGCATGTCAAAACAATACTCCATCATGGATTGTTTGCCCAAAAAGCAGTTTTATGTGCACTGTATGAGAAGAGAACAGTTAGATAACGAAGCATAACTTTCCTTTGCAAAATCTGCTCTCTGCATGTGTGAATTATTTACATTCCTAGAGGTGTGCCCTTATTTTTTCCAGTGGATACTATGTGTATGTTCACAGATTTAGTAATGAATGCTCTAGTTTAAGGAGATAAGATTTTCTAGTTGAAGTGGTTAATATTCTATTTTAATAAATATCTTTAAGTTAGGCTTCCCTTACAATTGGCTTTATGAAGTTTGCCCTTCAAATTTCAAGCAAGAGAGTTATCTTTCTTTTATAAGTGCCAAGATCATTAGTATCACAGAAACATAGAAATTGTAGGCATAAAAGAGTCATAAGACTTTCACATGAAAACATGGAAATATTCCATTTGATGTTTTATCAAGTTTTAAATATTACTCATTACAAACAACATCAAAATTTCATATATTGCTTTTTGACTAATTTTATATTGCAAGTTCAGAGCTAGAGATATCTTGTTTATTCCAGAAAACAACACATTGATCAAATGTTATCACATGATCTCTTTTACAAATGTCCCAAAATAAAATGAAGTAAAAGAGGAAAAATAATGTACATCTCAAAGGGAATGTAAAAATAACTGACAGCAAGAGAAAGTGCTACTCAATTTTTATTTCCTTAATCTTCTCCATTAAGAAACTAGACACAATGGACCAAAATGATTATAAGGTAGATATTTTAACAAAAGGTGTCATAGTTTCTCTAACCTGGAAAGGACCTCAGAAGTTCTGTTCAAGAATGAAATACAATCTTTTCCCATAACATTCTGATAAATTCTCACATAATATCTTCTTGAAAACTACTGATTATAAGGTATATCCTATCTTCAGAGTCATTTCTGCTAATTAAAAAACCTTTCCAAATCTCTCTCACTTCAATTGTGTTCTTTCTGCTCATTAGTTACTATTTATCTTTTATGTAGCTTTTATTACATATAGTTCTTTAAATATTTTCTTCTCTCCTATTAGATGTTAAACTCCTCAAAAGCAGAGGCTGACTTTTGAGTAGTATTTTCAGTATTTAGTACAGTTCCTGATACATAGTAGGCCCTTAATAAATGCTTATATACTGACAGACTATAAGAAAGCTGATTTTCCCCTTATGTGGACTAGACATCTATCTATTGGAATTAAGCTTCTTTAGGTAAGGAACAAGTTCAAATTTGTCTTTGTGTTGTAGTACGTATCACACAGTAGACATTAAATAAATGTTGGTTAATTGTTTGACTGAATTTGTTCTGCTTTTCTATAAGTTCTATCTATTGTTTCTAGCACCTTTTCCTAGATTCAAACAAAACATCTCTTCTAGATGATAGTGTTTCAAATTCAAGGATTGTATTTTCCCCAAGACTTTTCTTCCCAAAGCCAAATGCCCCCATTAACCTCGAGCATTCTTTTATTATTATATCCACTTGCACTTGAAGGAAATGAGGCAAACATAGATTAAGCAACTTTCACAAGGTCACATGTAAAGTATCTGAAGATGGGTTGGACTAAAAGTTTTCCTTAATCCAGTTTTTATTTTCCATCCACCATATTACTGAACTATCACCTCACCATATTGTACCTTTTAATTCAGAAAGTTATAGCAAGAGAACTTTTAGCTGCCCTTAACAAATTAATGCATCAAGAAAAATTACATCCCAGATCCCTGAAAGAATTTGCAAATGTCATTATTGATATCTTTATGTGATCTTTGAACTATCATAAAGGAGAGTTGAAATACTGTTACATAAATATTGCACAAATATTTCTGTAAACAAGGAAGGAGCTGTGTTCTATAAAATTTTTGTTAGTTACCATAATACCAACTCTCAGGAAAACAATAGAGTGCTTTTAATAAAGAATTATTTTATGAGTACTTAGAGAAAGAGTCAGAGTTTATTAGGAGACAATGTATGTCTTTTAAGAACAAATTGTATAAGAAGTTTGCACGTCTTTCATTTGTAAAATATTCGATTTTTCCTAAGAAAAACTATATGCAATAATATAGAAATGAGAAGAATAGCAGTGCAACAGTTTGATAGTGAATTATTGAAATACTTTATTCTCTCCCATTAAATACATTTATGAGTGATTTAGATAAAAACGATTAAAGGAAAATCAAATTTTGTAGGTGACATGAATTTGAGAAGGGGAGCTAACAAACTGCACTGCAAAAATATTTGAGCTAGGACAAATGGGTAAATCTAATAACTTGAAATTTAATAAGCATAAATGTAAAGTCTACAAACATTGAAAAAAGTCAAACGCAAATTTAAAATAATGAAAAGATATAGGTAGGCAATAGTCTATGCTTCAAAGATTTGAAGCTATGGCATGAGTATAAGCCAAGTATGAGTCATTTAAAATTTATTAAATGCTTACTGAATGCAAAGTGGAGGCAACTAGATGGTTCAATGGATATAAAGTTAGGCCTGGAGTCAGAAGATCTAAGTTAAAATCTGGCCTTATGAACTTGCTAGTTGTGTGGCCCAGGGTAAGTCATTTAACTCTGAATTATTTTAAATAATAATATTTTATTTTCAAAATATATGCAAAGGTAACTTTCAATATTCACCTCTTCCAAATCTTGTGTTCCAGATTTTTCTCTTTTTATTCCATTGCTAGACAGCAAGTAATCCAACATATGTTAACCATGCTGAGGAAGAAAAGTCAGATCAAAAAGAAAAAAAATGAGAAAGGAAACAAAATGCAAGCAAAAAATAACAAAAATGGTGAAAATAGTAGATTGTGATCTATATTCAGTCCCCACAGTACTCTCCCTTGATGCAGATGGCTTTCTTAATAACAAGATCATTGGAACTGGGCTGAATCTCCTCTCTATTAAAAAGAACTAGGTCCATCAGAGATGATTATCACATAATCTTGATGCTGAGTACAATGTTTTCTTGGTTTTACTCCCTTCAATTAGCATTAGTTAATATGTCTCCAGGCCTTTCTGAAATCATCCTGCTGATCATTTCTTATAGAACAATAATATTCCATAACATTCATATGCCATAATTTATTTTGCCATTCTCTAACTGATGGACATCCAATCAGTTTCTAGTTCCTTGCCACTACAAAGAGGGTTGCTACAAATATTTTTGCACATGTAATCCTTCTCACTTTTTTATGATCTTTTTTGGGATACAGACCCAGTAGAGTCACTGTTGAATGAAAGGGTATATACAGTTTGATAGCCCTTTGGACATAATTCCAAATTGCTCTCTTTGAATGGTTGGGGCAGTTTAAAATTCCATCAACCATGTATTAATTGTCCCAATTTTCCCACATCCCCTCTAACATTTATCATTATCTTTTCCTGTCATCTTAGCCAATTTGAGAGGTGGATACTGGTATCTCAGAATTGTATTAATTTGCATTGATCTGATCAATAGTGATTTAGAGCATATTCTGTCTTAATTTAATGGAGATGTCAATGGCAAATGACTTTTTACACCTTTTCTAAGAAAATTCCATGGACAATGTTATCATGATATTGTCCATGGGGTAAAAATGGGTCAGAAATAACTTAATGACTGAACACTAATAACAGTGGGATAAGCATTGTACTATATCAGTCTATGAGTCAATAAATATTTTTAAAGTCTGACTATGCTCTAGAAACTGTGTTAAGAGGTCAGAATACAAAATAAAGTTAAAGATAGTTCTTAATCTTGAAAAGCTCACAATTACATAGATAAATGCTAATAATTTTGTTCAAACAAGTTATATACAGGATCAATTAAAAGAGAGGGAAGGCATCAGAATTAAGTAAGAAAATGAAAGATTGCATGGAGAAGATTCAATTTTAGCAGGGGTTTGAAAGAAGCCAAAGAAGCTAGTGGAGAGACAGAGATAAGAAAGGAGCCTCTTCCATACATGAAGAATAGCCAGTGAAAATAACTTAGTAAGAAAATGGAGTATCAGATTTTCCAAATTGCAAAGAGGTGACTGTTACTAATTTGAAGTTTATTTGATTGGGTATAAAGAAAAAGGAGTGAGCAGAGATCAGGGTGTAAAGACGTCGAATGCCAAAAAGTTTAATGAAATCTTAAAACACTTTAGTAGAATTACAGAGCCCAGAGTAAGAAGGTTATAATAAAATTACATTGCAATCTATGATTCTGGTCAGACTAAAATGAGGAAGTATTGTATTTATCTCCTAGCCTTTTATTTTAAGATATACATTGATAAGATGATATAAGACCAGAGAAATATGATCTCAGAGGTGAGAAACTTTAATGTATTCCATAAGACAGGCATTTAAAGGAAATGGAATCTTTTAGCCTGGAAAGGAGAAGGGGAAAGATGAAGTATTATCTTTGCTTTTGAGTATTTACATAAGTAGCATTAAGGAAAAAAAAAAAAACTAGGATTTATTCTTTTTGGCCATGGTAGCCAGAATTAGGGTCAAAGAATAGGAGCAAAACAGAGGCAGATTTCATGTCAATGTAAAAAAAAAAAATCTTGACAATTAGCATACTAAAAAGTACATGGGAAGAGGTTTAGAAAAAACACACCTTAGACAATGAATTGGACCTATAAATTCCGCCTATACCTGTGAAAGAGAAAGGAGAGTATTTATGTAAGGTCAGAATTACAATCATAGCAAATAATTAATTTGCGTATTTTTCCTCTTTTCCAATATCCAGAATTCAATGTTTGTGGGAGCATGGAAACAATCAACCAGATTAAGACTTCTTGTATTTCTGCTATGATGATCTAATGTTCCTTCCTATTCCCTATGCATTTTTGTGTGCCTACAAACTATGCTGCAGTTTGTTTCTCAATAGTGAATTGTTAAAATTTCAGTGTAAGTATTTTTACTTAGGAAATCCACAACTGCTACAAATCAGTGTTGGCTTTAATATTTTATTGCCTAGATTTTAAAAAAGAATAGAAAAAAATGTTAATAAATACAAACTAGACTAAAATGTATGTTCTCACACATTTTTCCCTTGTATAGCTGATTGAAAAACACCAGCAGACCACTGTCACATTGACCTTTTGTGAGAATTATCCATAAACTCATATTTGTGCTCCATTGAATATTTACAGTGTCTTCTACTACTGAGTTTAATTCTCCCAACCAAAAATGGATAATTGGCAGTGGCCTTGGGTTGTGACAGGGTGCTTTGGAAAACTTGAATTGTTCACCTGAAGAACAAGTACATCTCCTATTATTAGAAATTCTCAAGTAAATAAAATGGATATCTCTTTAGGAATGTTATAATGGTAATATTTGAACAATTTTGACTTGTTTACTTGATTCCTTATAAATTATTAAATAGTAGAAATAATACTATATTCCTTTAGAGAGAGTACTTCCTGTCTAGCAATTACTTAATATTATGGAAATATTTTATAAAAATCAACTAATCCAGAATTTAATTCTATGAAGTAGGAAAGCTTTGTTTTTGCTTCATTCCTAAAGAAAACAAAACTCGGTCCTAATTTGATTGTTCACTGTTAAAGAAGTAAGAACTAAGATAAGTGTGAAGAAAATGCAATAGATTATACAGAGAGTTTTTCCATTCCCCATTTTTATTTTATTTGACTAATAGTCAAGTATACAGTTGTCTTTGTTGAACTAATCTAATCACTACATAGAGTTCCTTTTGTTTATTTGTTTGTTTTTTACATGAGAAATATGGATAATTTTAAAATTCACTAATATCTTTATTATTTGTTTAATTGCTTATATTCTAACCTTAAAGAAACTCAACTCATCCTTGGGACAAATAAACAATATTGATCATTTAAAATTGGTAACAATTATTTTATTCCTGGATAAAATAACTTATGTTTGTTAAATAACATTTAAATTCTTTACTTATTTTAATCCTTTTCTTTTTTGAGATTTCATGCCTCTTTTTAAAGATATTGGTACTTTGAAAAAAATATTGCATACACATTTGTAGATTCAGTCACAGGCAAATTAGAAATGTGTTTTGAAATAATATATATATATATATATATGTATGTGTGTATGTATATCTATACACATACATATGTATATCAATAAATAGAAGAAACATTCCTAATCAGATATGGAATACAGAAAATAATAGATGATAAAATTAATAATTTTGATTAAAATAAATTAAAATATTTTGCACAATTAAATCAAATAAGTTAAGTAAATAAGTATAAAATTGAAACAATTAACTGTGGAAAGATTTTGAAGCAGTTGATCTTTAAAAAGACTTATTTAAAAGATATATATGGAACAGATTCATTGGACATTACTCTTCCTCCTAGTTGCATGCTTCTTTAACTCTGCCTCATTGATTGATGCTCCTAATTGCTTGTGATTTACTTTGTATTATAACTTTTATTTAAGTTTTATTAAACACAAACACATACACATTTATCTACACACATATACATATACATATGTATTTATATATCTACAACTATAAGTTTATATGCATTTATATATGTATGCAGCATAAATATTATGTATGTTGATATGCATATATATATATAATTTATGTTTATAATGCATATGTTTTTATCTCTATATATCATCACTTCTCTTTAAAAGTTGGCTCAGGGATTAGAGATAATTTTTTTTTTTTAAATTTGTATCCCTAGTTACTAAATCAATCATTAAGAATTTCTTAATCTTGTTACTTCCCAAATGGTTTGCTAAGTGATGGGGATACAAGGAAAGGCAAAAGATAGTACCTGATTCAGGCAGATGATCATCTGATGAGAGAGAAAAGGAAAATAAATAAGTGCAAGATATATCCATCTATCTGTATAGAAATCAGCATGAAAAGGGATCAAAAAAAGGCAGAGGTAAAATTGTTGCATGTACTTGGAGAAAATAAGCATTTCCAGGAGGGAAAAATGAGGAATGAGAATGCCCCAGGTATCAAGAATAGCATATGAAAATGCCCATAATGTAGAGATAGGGTTTCTGATGTGAGGAACACCAAGCATGTCATTATCACTGGATTTCAGCTTATGGAGGGGTAATAGAAGCTAGTATAGTACTGGTCACGTAATAGTTATAGTTCTTAATTTTAAATTGATTGATTGGCAATTTTAAAATCATATTTAAATGTATACATACATATGTAGAAAATTATTTTTCTCTTAGGATACTTTTAATTGCTTGTAGTTCATATGTATCTGTCTTTAATTTATGTACATAGTCAGGCTTTGTCAGCTCATAAGTCATTAGGATTTCTATGCATTATAAACAAAACTCAAAGGAAGAAATAGAAAGCAAAATTACATTTAAAATAACTTCAAACAACATAAAATTGTTTTGAGCCTATATGGTGACTAACATAAGAATAATATGAACATAATAATAATAGTTTTCATACAAACAAAAGAAAGCACTAAACAGAGATATACTAATTGTTCATTGATAAGCCATCCTAATATAATAAAAATGATAATTCTATTTAAATTACCTTATGTTAATTTAAACATTGCAAATAAACCTATTAAATAATTATTTCATGAAGTTAGAAAGTAAAAAAAAAATAAATTCATCTGGAAAAATGGGCCAACAATATCAAGTGAACTATTTTTTTTAAGTTAACAATGGCAGTCTTCTGTTACAGTTAACAAAATCTCAAACTATACTACAAAGTGATAATCACCAAAATTAGTTGGTTCTGGATAAGAAATAGAATGGATACTTAATGGAATAGATTAAGGATATAATATGCTTAGGTAAATGACTGTAGTAATCTAGTGTTTGATGAACCTAAAAATTCATGCTTTTGGGCTATTTGGCAAAATTGCTTGTAAATCTGGAAAGAAGCCTGGAAAAAAACTAAGCATTGATCAACATTTCACACTGTGTAGCAAAATATGGTCAAAAAGGGCATGTGATTTAGACATAGAGTCATATCTTTATAATATCATATCAATATAATATATAACTATATTAATAACCAAATTAACAGAAATCATATAACTATATCAATAGATAAAGAAAAATCATTTGAGAAAAGTCAACACTAATTTCTATTAAAAATGCTAGATTTACAGGAATAAATGGAGTTTTCCTTAAAATGATCAATAGTATCTATTTAAAATCATCAGGAAGTGTCATATGTAATGGGGATAAACTAGAACCATTCCCAAAAAGATCAAGAGTGAAACAAGATTGCCTACACTCACAATTACTCATCAGTATTGTATTAGAAATATTACCTTTAGCAATAAAAGAAGAAAAAGAAATTAAAGGAATTAGAATAAGTAATGAGAAAATAAAATATTCCTTCTGTGCAGATGATAAGATGGTATACTTAAAGAATCCTAGAGAATTTAATAAAAAAACTCAGAAACAATTAAAAAATGTAAGAAAGTTGCAGGATATAAAATAAATCCATATAAATCTGCAATGATTTTGTATGTTACCAACAAAAGTTCATCAACAAAATATACAAAGTAATATTCCATTTAAAATAACTGTTAATAATATAAAACCATTTGGTACTAAGAAATAGAGTAGTCAATTAGCGGGATAGGTTAGGTTCAAAAGATAAAATACTCAATGACTATAATAATCTCATCTTTCATAAACCCAAGGACTCCCATTTCTGATATAAGAATTCATTGTTTGACAAAAAATTCCTGGGAAAATTGGAAATTAGTTTGGCAAAAACAAGGTATTGACCTACACCTAACACCCTATACCACGATAAGATCAAAATAAGTTCATGATTTAGAAATAAAGAGTAATACTGTATCAAATTAGAAGAACAAAGTATAGTCTACATTTCAAATCTGTGGAGAAGTAAAGAATTTGTGGACAAAGAAGAACTAGAGTTCATTAGGAAATGAAAAATGGATTGTACAAACAAAACCAATGTAGGTAAGATTAGAAGTAAAGCAGTAAACAGGGAAAAAAATTTACATTGAAAAGTTCTGACAAGGCCTCATTTCCAAAATATATAAAGAATTAACTTGGAGCAGCTAGTGGTACAGTAAATAGAGCACCAGTCCTGAAGTCAAGAGGACCCAGTTCAAATCTGACTTCAGGCACTTAACACTTCCTAGCTGTGTGATCCTGAGTAAGTCACTTAACCCCAATTGCCTCAGGGAAAAAAGAATTTACTTAAATTATAAAAATACAAACCACTCTCCAAATGATAAATGGTCAAAGGATGTGAACAGATAACTTTCAGATGGAGAAATTAAACCATTTCTATAATATGAAAAATGCTTTAAATCAGTATTGAAAGAAATGAAAAACAACAACAATAACAATAAAAAAGTCTGAGGTACCAATACACACCTGTCTGATTGGCTAAGATTACAGGAAAAGATAATGATGAATCTTGGAAGGAATGTGGGAAAACTGAAACTTTAATAAATACATGGTTTATCGAGTTGTGAACTGATCAAAGCATTCTTGAGAGAAATATGGCACCATACCCAAAGGGCTATCAAACTGCATTATCCTTTCATCCAGCAATATTTCCACTGGGCCTATGATTTCTTTTGAAGAATAAAAAAGGGAAAGAACTGACGTGCAAAAATGTTTGTAGCAGCCCTTTTTGTAATAACAAGGAACAAGAAACTAGTGACTACCCACTAGTTGGAGAATGGCTGAATAAATTATGGTATACGTATGTTATGGAATATTATGTTTTTATAAGAAATTATCATCAGGATGATTTCAGAAAGACTTGGAAAGACTTACATGGACTGATGCTAAAT
>JAJPUD010009590.1:10998-35426 GCA_023553655.1 Myrmecobius fasciatus
CCTGCTATCTAGGGGAGGGGTGGGGAGTAGGGGGGAAAAATTTGTAACAGAAAGCTTTGTAAGGGTTAATGGTTAGGAATTACCCATACATATGTTTTGCAAATAAAAAGTATTAATAAAAAAAATCAATTGAAATGCTTAAGAAGTTCAGCAAAGTTGAAGAATATAAAATAATCCCAAGTAAATGATCAGCATTTCTATGTTACTAACAAAATCCAACAGAAAAAGACAGAAAGAGAAATTTCATTTAAAATGACTGCAAGCAATATAAAATACTTAGGAGTCTACCTACCAAGAAAAACCGAGGAACTATATGAACACAATTACAAGCCACTTTTCACACAAATAAAATCAGATCTAAACAACTGTAAATATTCATTACCTCTTGATAAGCCAAGCCAATATAATAAAAATGATAATTCTACCTAAATTAATCTATTTATTCAGTGCTATACCAATAAGATTACTTTAAAAAAATTTTTGTAGAGCTAGAAAAAATACTAACAAAATTCATCTGGAAGAACAAAAGGTCAAGAATATCAAGGAAATTAATTTTTTTAAATATGAAGGAAGAAGGCTTAGCAGTAGCAGATCTCAAACTGCATTACAAAGCAATACTTATCATAATAGTCTGATACTGGCCAAGAAATAGAGAGGTAGATCAGTGGAATAGATTAGGCGCACATTACAGTGTAATGGATCATAGTAATCCATTGTTTGACTAACCCAAAGATCCAAAGATTGGGGACAAGAAATCACTCTTTAACAAAAATTATTGGGAAAACTGGAAAGCAGTTTGGTAGAAACTAGTTACAGACCAATATCTCTAATGATAGCAAGAATAGGTTAAAATAGACATATAATTTAGACATGAAGATGCAATCAAAAGCAAATTAGGGGAGCATGGTATATTTTACCTGTTAGATTTATGAATAAGAGAATTATTTGTGACCAAATAAGATATAGAGAATATTACAGGATGTAAAGTGAATAAATTAATAAATTCTTGCACAAATAAAACCAATGCAGCTAAAATTAGGAGAAAACAGAAATCTGGGAAACATTTTACTTCAAATTTCTCTGATATAGGCCTCATTTCTCAAATATATAGGAAACAGAGTCAAATTCATAAAAATATGGGTTCTTCCCCAGTAGATAAACAGCGAAAGCATATGAACAATTTTCAAAAGAAGAAATCAAAGCCATCTACAATCATATGAAAAAATACTCTAAATCACTTGATTAGAAAAATGCAAAAAAAAAAAACCAAACAAACAAACAAACAAACAAAAAAAACAACTCAGAGGTACCACTACACATCTATCAGATTGGCTAATAAGACAGAAAAGAAAAATGACAAATGTTGGAGGGGATGTGGAAAAATTAAGACACTAATGTACCACTGGTAGAGTTGTGAACTGATCTAACCAATCTAAAGAACAATTTGGAATCATGCCCAAAGAGCTATAAAACTGTGTATACCTTTTGACTCAGCAATATCATTACTAAGTCTATATTCCAGAGATCAAAGAAAGAAGAAAAGGCTCTATCTGAACAAAAACATTTATGGCAGCTCTTTTAGTTGTGACAAAGAATTGGAAATTGAAGGGATACCCATCAATTGAGGCTGAACACATTATGGTATATGACTGTAATGGAATATATTATGCTATAAGAAATAATGTGGGTGGTGCTTTCAGAAAAAATCTAGAAAGACTCATGAACTGAAGCAAAATAAAGTGAAGTGGAGCTAGGAGAACATTGTATACAGTAACTGAAACACTATACGATGATCAACTGTGAATGACAACTATTTGGATCAATACAATGATCCAAGACAATGCAAAAGGACTTATGATGAAAAATGCTATCTACCTCCAGAAAAAGAACTAATAGAGTCTAAGCACAGATTGAAGTATAATTTTCTACTCCCTTTATTTTTCCTTTTTTTGGGGGAGAGGAGGCAATTACATTTTGCTTGGAAAAATGATATCACATTTCTTTCCTTTCTTGCCTTCTCAATGAATGAGGGAAAGACAGGAAGAAAAGAGAACATTCAGAACTCATTTTTTTAAAATAAAAGCTAAAAATAAATAAGCAATATTTTTTTAAAAGTCAAATAATCAGGTTTACAAACAGAGAGGAGACTTCAAGTAGCAAAATCTTCCTGAGGGTATTTATTTATTATGAAAGAACATGGACAGGAGTCACATGGGATTAGAAAGGTAGATGGGTGGTAACCAGCACATGAAAGATCACAGGATTTTGCATTTGGAAGTGAGCTCAAAGGCCACACCTGAAAAAGAATCCCCCCCCCCCCCCCAACCTACTCAACAAGTTGTTATCCTGCTTTGGTTTGAAGATCTCCAAAGTGGAAATCCCTCCCCTTCTGAAGTTGAATGCTTAGCAAGTTTTTCTTTAGGTGAAGCCGAGAGCATCCTCTGCAGCTTCTGCCCAGTTCTGCCCTCTGAGGCCAAGTGGAAGAAAGTGAATTAAAGGACCACTACTTCTGTCAGTGCTCGGGGTCCACAAAGCACTTGCATCCATTCCCTCATTTGCATTCCAAAACCCCAGAGAGGTAAGGATAGTAGATATCTCGTCATCTCCACTTTTCCGATGAGGAAACTCAGACTGGAAGAGTGAGTAACTCTCAGGAACAGGGTGGAAAAGCTGCTGCTCTGAAGCTGAGCCCTCGACTCCAGCCTCTCTTCCCGAGATGCCTTTGGCACTGGGCCTGGGGCAGGGGCACCTAGCTCACTCTGCCAAGTCTGGTTCCTGAGAAGCGAAGAGTCAGAAACTCGGAAGGCCGCTGGGCTCGGGAGTTACGGGAGCCGAGAGAGAGGGAGGCTCTCCGACAGCTACTGCTCTCACTTTTGGATCCCATATTGGGTCTTTTAGGACCTCAGAAGACATGGCAAAACAAAAGGGTTTTCTAAACGAACATAATAGGAATTCACTTGAATCTACCCACCGAGTGCTGGATCAAACAAAAGCCACATTTCCCCGAAGAACGAGGCTTTCTACAAGACGAGTTGGTGGCCAGGCCCTCGTGGCCCATGGTCACCTTTTCAGGAAGCCCTGAGGGCTGACTTCAAGGCTCCCCACACCGGGGTCCCCCAAAGGAAAGGAAGGCAGCATCCCATGCTTGGGACATGGCTCCTGGGGAAGGGATTGGACAAGCTCCAGGAACGCTTCTCCACTGGATGAGAGGCCTGAGCTGCTCAGGCCTGGGCCAGAGGAGCGTGCGCCCAGCCTCCCCGCCGCCCCCCCCCCCGGCCGCGTCGCCTTCTCTGGGGTCCTGGGCAGCCAGCCAGCACCTCTGACAAGTGCCTCCGAGTGGGAGCCGGGCTGCTGACGGGCCTTCTTATTACAGGATTCTCCTTTATGTGTATCTTAGAAGATCCCGTTATTTCCGAATGTATCCTCCTCTCTTCCCCAGTCCAGGAGTCGCCCTTTGCAACAAGGGAAGCAGCCCACCCTACTGAGACTGCCGAGATGCATGCTGCTCCTGCAGCTCTAACTGTCAAAAAGGGAAAGAAACCAGCCCACGGACAGTCGGCCCACGAGCTCGGGCCCAACTCTTCCTGGCATAACTCTAGAACGTGTCAGAAGGCATTTGTAGAGTATCTCACGAAGGATGGAGCGACAAGGTCAGGGACATTCTGTTACAACCTGTCAGGAGCATCAGGCAGACCAAGTCTGCCTAGTTGTGGCGATGTACGGGTAAAGGTCTCCAGGGAAGGGCTTCAGGGATCCGCGTTTGGCCAAATGCTAGTAAGCAAATTCATCAATGACATGGATAAAGGCAAGGAGAGTATCCTCATCCAATGCAGAAGATGTAAAATGGGGGGGATCCCTGGCGCCCTGGATAAGGGTGTCAGGATCCAAGAAAGACTTTGAAGAGCTCGGACACCAAAAAGATAAAACTGGAGATCAATGGAAGTCTTACACTTGGGTTCAATTGGACTTCACTATTACTAGATGGGAGCGATATGGTCCAACAACCGCCTCCCTGAAAACAAGCCGAGGGTGTTCACGGACCCCAAGCTTAATATAATTGCAGCCTAAAAAGCTAGTGTAACCTTGGTCTGCAAGTCCTTAAATAAGGACAATTCCCCTGTATTCAATCTAGTCATATCACACCTGAAGTTTTGGGTTCAGTTTGGAGAACGATTAACTATTAAACTGTGGTTTAACTCAGGGTTTCTTAAACATTTTCCACTCATGACCCCATTTTACCCAAGAAGTTTTTACATGACTAGATATATAAATACATAAAACAGGAATACAAATCAAACACTTACTTTTAATACGTTATAATTTCAGGAGCCCCACATTCAGTTATGAGACCCTATATGGGGCTGTGAGCCACAGGTTCAGAAACCGAGGTTTAGAAAACCCAACAATAAACCAGAGTGAGTCCGGAAGGTGACAACCAGGAAGGTGAAGGACCTCAAGGTCATGACATACAAGCACAGGCAGAAGAAAAAGCTCAGGAAAACAGAACAGGTGTGTCTAGGTGAAGGACTAACATTTGGAAGAATGGTTAAGTGCTTTTTGTTCAGCCCCAAAATGGATGGAAGATTCAAAGACTGAGGGGGAAAATGAGTAACGATCAAAGCAATTAAAAGGGAAATGGGTCAGAGGGGGAAGCAGGGAGGGCTGTCCCCCTTCGGGGAGGAGGTCTTCCATCAAAGAATGGCTGGCCACTTGTAGGGATTGCTTCATGAGTGTGGATAAAAATAGATGTCCGGCCCACCTCCGAAATTCAGCAGCAATTGGGTGCTAATGTCAGCAAATCAATCATTACAGGCCAAGAGATCAGAGACCCTGCTGGTAATTGAAGATTAGGAGGACACAGAATCCCACCCCTGACCCACAGGAAGCAGTTTCCATTTGAGTGGACCGGAGAAACTCTCCCATTGTACTGAAAGAACAAGGGGAGCAAAGCTGCTGGAAGTGATTAGGACTTCACCCCTTCTGCCTGAGAAAAAAGAAGCTTCATTAAAGCCACAGATTTATCTCATCATTATTCAAGGCCTGGATTTTCAGCCCATCTCAATTATTCAAAATATTTTTAAACTGAACAGGTGGGTCAAATGATTGCTCTGGTTTGTCTTAATTTAGGGAAGAATGGGTTTCATCACCTACATGAGGATTAGATTCAGAAAGCATCATGGAAATGTAATCCTCCAACAGGTGGTTCCCATTCTAGCAAAGAGGAATAAGTCTCTATCTGGAGGCAAAGAGTGGCAACTTCCCAAGTTCCCTCCAACATTTGTCCGCCTCTCTCTAAACTGGCTCCACTTAGCCACAAAATGGCTCAGCGGCAGCCCATGCTTTGGCTGCAATCTGTGTCCAGGATGGAGGGACGGTCCAGATGTTGGTCATGGGGTACAAGATGCTTCTTTGATAAAACTCTGATCGAAAACGCTTTTAGGATCTCTAATATCATCCCAATTCCGTGTCAACCTTGCAAAGCATTTCTTTCTAGCCCAAATACAAAGTGCAAAACAGCCACAAGACTGAAAAAAGGGCACAAAAGTCTGAGTTAGCATCTCAAAAGTCTGCTGTGATTTTAAAAAAAAAAATAGAGAATGACTAGAAAGCTGGGAAAATCAAGAGAGATGGACCCCAGACCCCCAAAGGATCTCGGAGGACAGACACTCCAACGCCTGCACTTTTCCAGATAAGAAAATTGAATCTAAGAGAAGTGCCTGGCCTGGGCTCAGAAAGACGCTAAGTGGCAAGGTGGGATTGGAACTCAGATCCTGCAGCTCCACACTGTCTCTACTGCGCCATGGTGCCAGGTTCTAGGCTGGTAGGGTGGGACTCTTGTGAAATGGGCAAAAGGAGCTTTAGGTCAAAGACTGATTGCAATCATTTCAGTTGGGGCCCCATTTGGGTCCCAAAGATACTGGCATGCTTGGCCATTTCCTTCTCCAGCTCAGTTTACATTTGAGGAAATGGAGGCAAAGTAAAATGACTTGCCCAGGGTCACACAGCTGGACTGTGTCTGAGGCTGGATTTGAACTCGGTTCCTCCTGACTCCAGGCCTGGCGCGTGCCCTGCTCCTTCTAGCTGCCTTTGGATGAAACACACGGAGCCTCTACTTTTCTGTCTGACCTCAGCCTTCCCGACGGTACACTTCCGCCCCATTCAAGTTCTCTCCAGTCCACAAAGCTGGACTAGCTTTCCCCCACCTACATGAGCTGACCAAGCAAGCGCCTGTCTCCTGGTAGGAAACGGCCTCCCTCACACGGACCCTCCTAGACACAAGGAAGGGGATGGGAACAGAGCTCCGCCCTCACCAAGGCAAGAACCTGGGGAAGTGAGCAGGAGCCGGCCGGCGCATGGCACAGGCAGCATCTGAACCGAGAACTTCCTGGCTCAGAGGCCGGTTTTCTACCCGCCCCCTGCCCTGCTGGCGGCCTTTCTTACAGGAGACGCACACAAAGCGCCCGCCCTCCCTTCACCGGGCACCAGGTGGACCGCACAAAGTCACTCTAGGCTTTCCCCGTGGGCCTGCGGCCACAGACGACCTTGGGCCCGGGGCTGTGCCCCTTCTCATGTCCCTGGGCGGCCTCGGGCCCCAGCACCCGCACTCACAGCTGCCGAGACGATCTGGGCAGAGATCCCCTTCAGAAGCGAATGCCGCATGACTGAGCCATGGAGAGAAAAGGAGTCAAGAAGCTTCTTCTTCCTAAAAAGAACAAAAAAAGGAGATTAAAATCTGAAAGGCCTGGGGACTTTGCAGGGAGCAAATGAAGACACTAAAAACCAAAATAAAGAGGGAAACGTGCCATTTGCTCGTTCAACCCCAGAATCCTTCGGCCCATTAAGATGCTTGCCAGCCCGCCTTGTGCCCAGGGGAGAACAGGCAGCTTGATGAGGGGCTGGCATTCCTTGCTGGTGCAGGACAAGAGAGGGTCTTGTCGCCTCCTGGGACACCATCGCCCGCCAGAATGCCGACTCAGAAGTCTCCCTCTTCCTCTGAGCCCCCGGGAGCTGCCCGTGGTCAGCTTCTGGAAGGAGGAGTGGGCCGGGTCTCACCGAGCCCAGGGGCCTGGCCCTCCATGTAAGTATCGGAAAATTATCTTCCCAGATTCGCTGTGAGTTCCTTGTCTGCCCCCTCCCCGCCTCTCTCCTTAGCCTGAAAAAGGGCTGATGAAGCATCGAGGGGCATGGAGCGTATGGAGGCCTGGGCCCTGCCCCTCAGGAGCGCCACCTAAGAGCTACAGAACTGTCATGGCCAAGACATTTAAAAAGTTACAGACGTACAGACATCTGCACCAACCTGGAGAATGCACATGAATTCAATAAATTATGTGCATCAGGCTTTCTCCACTTCCCTATTCTTTTCATGTTCTTCCCAGGAATTTTGGAAGAAAAAAAACAGCCAAAATGAAGTTATTTAGGGTCAAAGGTCTTCTTTCCATCCCTTTAATCATCTTCGAGCTTCTCCTCTGAACCCTCTCTGAGGGAATACAGGAATGCCGAGGCTGGGGCTGGCTTTAAGGCAGGAAGGAGGGGGGGGGGGGCAAACAAGGTCCAGCTCCTCTTCCCTACAACGGGGGGCTGGGCTGGTCTCTCCCCTAGAGGCCACAGGTTCGGGCTTTCCCTGGGCTGCCTGAGGGGCTTCCTGCTGGGGGAAGGAGGGGACTCCATGGTAACCGCACTCACCATGCACCTCGATCCTCAACCATCTCTAAGAGCTTTAAAGCCCAATGGTCTATTACCTCCCATCGGGTCTGCCTTCACTTCCGATGCAGAAAAGTAAGCCTGCAACTTGTCAGTGATACCATATATAATTTTAAAATAAGCAAGTCACCATCTGCCCGGCGGGCCAAGGGGCCTACTTACCTCTTCAGATTGATTCGATCACCACTGTCTGAGCTGGCCACTGACGACGTGTCATAGGAGTGCGTGTCAAAGGTGTCGATATTTAACAGCGTAGGATCCTCAAGAACGAAGGATTCATCCTCATCATCAGTCTAAAAAGATGGGAAAGAACAGAGTGCCCCCCATTCAGCGCTTGTGCCAATGATAAGAAAAGTCCTAATTATCGGGCAGAAACACAGCCCCAGGAACGTCCCAGAGAAAGTCTGGACTGTGCTTTCCGTCTCCACCACCTTCATCTTCATCCTTACTGCCATGACAGTGGAGGTGCAGTATGGGATGGAGAATAACGGGCTACCCTGGGCCTGCACACCGACTCGGCAATCCGGGGCAATCCCCTTGCCCTTTCCCGTGTGCCAGGCAACTCTCCAAGGCTCTTACAGAGAAGCTGGCGATCTACACTGGCCAGGGAGGCTCTACACCCAGAGGTCCTAGACCAGGGAAATCACGTCTGGACCACAAACCATCTCCCTCGACCAGAAGCTTTGACCGACGCTGTCTCCCCTTTAGACTGAGCTCCTTGTGAGCAGAGCCTGACTGCTGCCTTTCTTTGTACCCTAAGTGCTTAGCACAGGAGCTGGCCCATGGTAGGAGTTTAATAACTGCTGTTCGACTAGCTGACTGCTTTCCTCTACAGGTGGAAAATCAATCAAGCAAGCAGAGCTATTTGGTATTTAATGATCAGCTTTGATTTCAAAATAAAAGAAAACAAAACCGAGATTCTCCATTAGTTAGTTCCTCACAGAGTTAACACTCGAAGGACCTGCATCAAGGTATCCTTCATTCATCAGAGTGGGTGGCACATAGTAGGTGCCATAAAAATGTTTGTTGACCTGACATATACAAGATGGGGTGAAGATGAGAATATGATTGGGGCAGCTAGGTAGCACAGTGGACAGAGCCCCAGCCCTGAAGTCAGGAGGACCTGAGTTCAAATCTGGTCTCAGATACTTAACACTTCCTAGCTGTGTGACCCTGGGCAAGTCACTTAACCCCAATTGCCTTAGCAAAAAAAAAAAAAAAGAAAGATGGGAACATGACTTAAACATAAAGAGTGATATCATAAGCAATTAGATGAGCATGTGAGAAAGTACCTGTTAGAATCACAGATAAGGGAAGAATTTACAGTCAAATATCAGATAGAGAGGATCACAAGAAGTAAAATGGACAATTCTGATTACATTAAATTAAAAAGGTTTTACACAAACAAAACCAAATCAGTCAAAATTAGAAGGAAATAAAGAAACTGGGGGAAATGGATGAGTGTGTGTTTTACTAAAAGTAAAAGTCTCATTTCTAAAATATTTAGGAAACAGTCAAATTTACAAAAAATATAATCCCCCAACAGATAAATGATGAAAGGAAATAAAGAAGCAAGTAAGCAGAAGTAGAAGTCAAAACTACCTACAATCATATGAAAATAAGCCATTATTGATTAGAAAAATGCAAATTAAAACACTAAGTTACTACTGCATATCATAAGTCTGTATCCCAGAGATCAAAGAAATGGGAAAAGGACCCGTTTGTACCAAAAAAGTTTATATATTTTGTGATGGCCAAGAATTGGAAACTGAAGGGATGCCCATCAATTGGGGAATGGCCAAACAAGCTGTGGTATATGAAAGTAATGGAATATTATCATGCTGTAAGAAAAGAGAAGCAGGATGATTTTACAAAAACCTGGAAAAGCTTACATGGATTGCTGGAATGAAGTGAACAGAACCAGGAGAATGTTGTACACAGTGTTCAGTGAACAATTAGCTATTCTCAGCAATATAACAATCCAAGACACTCCCAAAAGATTCATGATGAAGCATAGCATCCAACTCCAGAGAAAGAACTGATATTGATTAAATGCGGATTGAAGCATACTATTTTTCACTTTCTTTTTGTCATTTTTTTTCTTTTATTTGAGTCTTCTTATGCAAAATGACTACTATGGAAATGTCTTACACAATTGCACATATATATCCTAGATCTGATGGCTTATCATTTCAGGGTGGAGTGGGGAGAGGGAGGGAGGGAAAGGCAGAATTTGGAACTTTCAAAACTTTAAAGAAAAATATTTTAAAATTTTTAAATAAATTATCCATGTATGCTAAAAAAAAAAAGGAATGTTGAAAACTATCTTTACAAATAATTAGAAAAAAATAAAATACTATTAGGGAATTTTTTTATTATGAACTAGAAAATTACCCACAAACGTGGTTTATAAAGGTCACAAAATACTACATATGGCCCATTTCTTTAATACACATTAAATTTAATTTGGTAGTACCAACCCTGCCCGTCTCATCTATGTCTCCTCTCATCCCCCCTTTTCTTCTCTATATTTTAAAAAATATTTCACCAACACTTTTCTTTCAGCTCACCTCTCTTTTTTGTATCCCTACCCCTATGACTACCTGCTCCTACTCTCTCCGCTCCTCCTAGCCTTATAGGGACAGACTCTGGTCAGCCACCTCCATCTTGCCACATGGCCAGCCCATCTTTTCTGTCATACAGTCCTCCTGCAGCATTCCTCTCCAGCATTCGTCATTGGCCATCGGGTACAGTTTGCCAACATACACACACTTTTTCCCTATGTGATTCTCTCTGTCCCAGGACTCTGTGCCACACAGCAACATGAGCAAAATGTTTGTACTGAGAAGGTGAAACTCTGTGGCTCTGCAGTCTAGAAGGAGATCCAGTCTACTCTCCTCCTCTTTTTCTTCTCCAGGCCCAGCTCTCTGTCCCTCTGCCCCTGATGGATGCACATTTGGATAAGGTCACAGGGTGCCCATTTTAGCTGCATGCTGTTTCAACCGTTTGATGTTTCCTGTGTGGTCGGTCTGGGCAACTCCTTGGAATGATTACAGCTCTCTTGCAGGATGTTCTGCAGTGTCATGGGGTGTGATACAATCAGCACAAAGTCATCCGCCACCCACAGAGAATCCCTCTTCATACCGTCTCCCCACCGCGGCAACTCCACCACAGGGGCTAATACTTTTGGCAAGCACTCATCTCCCTGTTTTATGCCTTGTCGCAGCGTTGGTGAACAAGACCTTTTAGGCTGTTCTCTCTTCCAAGGGACAGGAGATGGGCAGGAAACACTGTGCTGTAAAAGAGCCCATAAAATGGCTTTGGTTCTAATAAGATGCTGTAAATCAAAGCAGTAGAAGGAGCACTAGCTTCGGGATCAGAGGAAGTGGGTCCAAATCCAATTTTTGCCACTCCCCAGCTAGGCTGCCTATCTCCCTCTCCCCTCCCTGGTCAAGTCTTCTCTTCTCCAGGTTCAGCATCCTCAGTTCCCTTGTTTTCTCCTTTGATGGCAGTCTCCAGGTCCCTTGCCATGCTGGTGGCTCTTCTCTGGACACCCTTTAATAGGTGGATATCCCTCTCAGAAAGTAGCTAATACTACTCCAATACTGACCAGGGCAGACCAAAAAAACCTTCACCTCTTTTGCTGTAGTTGCCATAGTGTCTCTGCTGGGAAGCTGAAGACTGTGCCAGATTTCCTTGCTCTTACTGAGCAATCAACTGGAATCTCTTCATCTTTCCCACTTTGCTTCTGGGCAGCCATATCTCCCCCACTATCTACTAGGGCAGCCATTCTGCCTGGAAATAGAGGCCTTGATGTTGATCCCCATTAACTTCTTTTTTGTTTTGGCCCATCCATCCTTTCAGCCCGCTATGACCTCTTCTGAATCCCATCATCCTGGGTATTAGGCATCCCTCCCACCAGCTCTGGGATTTCAGATCCGCAAATCCAAAAGCAAAACAACTCAGACTTTATCAGAATCATTCATCGGAAACTGAAAAACACAGCACCAGAGCCCCAGCCTTCAGCACTTGAGCAGAAAATCCCACTCCTCCAGATGGCACTGAGACCACCCTGCAGTGCAGGAGTTCTTCACGTGCTCGATGTCATAGATCACTGGCAGTCTCATGAAGCCAATGGACTCCCCCAGAAACACGTTGTAAATGCATAAAGCCAATTACATACAAAGGAAGTCAATTAGCCTGAAATGCAATTATCAAAGTATTTGAAAAACTGAGTTCATGGACCACAAGTTTCTAGACTCCCCAGTCCATACTCCTTGGATGCACCTATATCAAGGGAATACACTGACCTCTTCTACCACCTGAGCCTATACACTCACTGATGTAGACAGGGAGAAATGCATTCCCCGCAGCTTTCTGGCAGGGGTCGTAATAAGACAAATCATGGGATTTTTGTTATAGTTTTCTTTGGAAGGTTGTGCAAGCACTCGGGGGATCAAAGCCTGAAACATCTGAGTGACGTCATGGTAAAGCCCTGGTCAAAATCCATCCACAGCCTCAAAGGTGAATTCTATGTTGAATGGCAGAAATAAAGAACCTTCATTATTCAGGGACAACGACAATCACCCACCTCATTGAGAATGCTTTCCAGGGTGGGAGGGGTGTCCACCTGAGGAATATCAAACTCCTTGTCATCGATCTAGAAAACAAAAACAAGGGTTTGGTCAGGATACGGTTCTTCTGGCCCATGGAGATGGTGGTTAGGGGCTGGAACTAGCTGGGTGGCTGCCCTGATTAATTCCAGATGGAGACCGAACTGCCTCATCACCCTTCTCTGAGCTAACCCGATGTTGGTGACCCAAGGCACTGGCTCCAGAGCAAGCCAGACGGCCTCCTCTGCCCTTCTGATGCTCCACTCTCAAGCTCTTCACCCTCCTCCCCTTCTCCCCATGTCCCACAGCAGGAAATCTGGGCTCACAGTAATTATCACAATCCCAGAAGAGTCCATCTGAGTCCTGGAAGGCCCAGGGATCTCATCAGGAGAGGGAAGTCCCAGACTTGTAGACTGGCACCTGGACTGCAACTCAGTGTCAGAGAGCTTCCTGGGTCACTGAAGGGCAGGCCTAGTGTGCCAGAGCCAGTATGGGCCTGAGGCAGGACTTGAACTCGGGTCTCCCTGGTTCTGAGGAGAACCCTCCTTCCGCCCCCCCCCCCCGCCCCGATCACTACATTATGCTGCCTCTCCCATAAGGTGGGAGAGTGGAAAAGTGCCCCCTGCTGCTTTTCATGGCTCTTTGGCACACCAAAGCACTGGGATCAGACTTTTTGCCAGAAAAGTCAGAGTCCAGTCCCAGAAAAGTAACTGCTCGCTATCACCAAAGGAGCACCAGGAGCAAGGCGTGCCACACAGGGACCCTCCTCCATCACTGCTCACTGCTCCCCAAAGGCCCCAGCTCTCACCAGCTCATTTCTGAACTCCAGGTCCTTGTCCAGGTCTATGCAGGCGAGTCTGGGCAGAGAAGCCTCCAGGGCCTGGGCCAGGCCTTCCCCGAGCCCTCCCCGGGGCGAGGGGGCCGCCTCCTCACTCTCAGGATCCACTTCACTGGCCATCGTGGCTTCCAATCATGGCATTCAGGCAGGGCCAGGCCAGGCAGGGGTGACTTTCTCTCTCTGGATCTTTTTTCAGAGAAAGAAAAGAAACCACATAAATTATATTCATGCAGCTTTTAGATTCCTAATGAGCTGGATAAGTAGGGCCCATTAGAACCATGTGGAGTCAGGGAGGCTCGGGTCCAAATCCCATCTCAGACTGATTCCCTGGGAAACCACAGACAGATCGCTCTCCCCCACCCCCAGTCTGTTAATAGGAGAGCTTGTGAAGGGCCCGACTAATCACCCCTCAGGATTCTGTGACTTCAGTTACCAGGACAAGTCGGATTGGATGGCCTCAAAGGTTCCTGCCAGATCTAAAACTGGGGTCCTGGGATCCTACTGACTCAATTGTTGGTCACAGGTGAGAGATCTCCCAGCCATCCCAGACTCTTTGACACCTTTGTTCCTCTGGGTCGTCATTAACAACCCTCCAAGCTGGCACGGCCTCACAAATGCCAAGCCCAGCCCAGGTGCCAGCACTTCCTGCCTAGGAACCACTCTCTTTAGATTATGCATGAGATCACAGAGGGGAAGGAAGGATGGGTCAGGCCGGGAGCTCCCAGCAATAGGCCGAAGGCCCCCCAGCTGCCATCTTCCTTTCTCCCACCTTGAAGGTCTCCAGACAGACCTTTACTTAAGTTAACCTCGACTGAGAGTGAGGATGGGGGCAGCTGAGTTTATAGATGGCCTAGATCTGGAAGCCCTCAGCCCCTTTGCCAGCATTCTGCCCCCAAGAACGCAGAAGCGGCAGAACCCCACAGGACTGAGGGCCCCCTTCTGTAGTCTCCGTTGTTTCATGGCTGTTGTGGCTGTAGCATTTATCCCCAAGGGGCCAGCCTGCTGGCAATGAGCCTCTGGGTGTCCTCAGAAAACAGCCGCGGACAGTTGCTACAACTGTTCTCAAAGCCTTTCCAACATGGAGAAACCCGCTGTACCTTATCTATCTGTATATACAAAATAAAAACATGCAAAAGATGAGAGGAAGACAGAAAGAGAGAGAAAGAGGGAAAAAGACATTCAGAGCAAGAACTAGGCCTGCAGATACTGGACAAAGCAATTATTTCCCCTGAGTCACCTTTATTAAGACCATCCTTCAGTACACTAAGGGCACAACTAATTATGGGGCTGCATTCAAAAAGTAAATTACAAATTATTTATAATTACAAATATATTATATTATCATTCACGCAGAAACAATGCCCATATTTATACCCACACACTCTATACATCCCTCCCAGTCTGGATGGTAAAGGTCAAGTTCTATGCCTTCTACCTGGAGGGCCACAAGCTCCAACAAGTTCTCCCATAGTGGACGGGTTCTAGGGTGGCCCCAACAACAGCCCTAGTTTGCACTCCTAGGACCAGCCAGGTTGGCCATTTGGGGATGAATTCTGTGGCCATGGCAGGTTCATGAAACACAGAAAACTAAAAGGGGGGGAGGGGTCTGTCCTTTGGGGCCCCTGCTGCTTCTGCACTGTTGGAGGCAGAGCACTGAACAAAGGATCACTAAGAATCCATGTGGCTTCTAGAGCCTTAAATCTGACTGTCAATACTGTATGCAAAGTGTCCCAAAAGTCTTGGTGCAGCTTTAAGCTCTCAGAACTCAGGAAACCCTGCATATAAAACTTCCAGAGAAAGTTGGACCTTAAGAACTTGTCCTAGTTCTTAAAGAAGGTCAAAGGATTGCGGCTGGAGAGCTGGGAGGCACTTCTGAGCCCTCCTCTCCTCCAGGGAGACCCTCAGAATCCTCCTGCAGCCTATCTGCTAGTCTGGACGTCCTCAAAAAGAGGGAAGCCTGAGGCCACATCTGCCTCGACTACACGGCCAGTCCTAAATGCGAGACCCCGATCACTCCGTCCTGGAGCAGGACACGAGGCTCTCTAACCCTCTGGCACTGTACCAGCTTACTGCACAGCTCTCTGTAGTCAACTTAAAATGATCCAGCTCTGGGGGTGCCAGCTCCGACTCCCCACCACTGTGACATTTTGCTAACCAGCCAACAGGAGAGCAGAGGGCTGACGGGCAGGATAGGGACGTGTCCACAGCACATCGTGTCAGTGTCCCTCTGAATCTAAGGGGCTAAGATTGCCTGAAGATGGAGGCCCCCAAGGGCCAGACCTCCTTGAGATCCCTCAAAGGCACTGGGTATGGGTGGGCACATCAGGGGAGCTCAGGTGACAGGACATCTGTCAAAGGCGGTCCAGCAGTACCTGGAGCCGTAAATGTTGCTCTGTGTGTTCCAGTACCTTGCTCTTGTCCCAGAAGTCTCAGAGCTGGGCAGATGTGGGGGAGTGAGCAGAAGGTGCTTAGAGGCGACCTTGTCCATCCCACCAGTAGTCCTGGGACAAGGTCACAGGCTGAGACAAACACTCCCAGGTCCTATCTCTATTCTGAAGTCCTCTCCAGTTCCTCACAGGTGAGCAGATTTGAAGGCAGCTTGTTTTCCTCCCTCCCAAACTGATCCCCCTTTTTAAACGTTAAAGGAGAAGCCATTTCTGCGGGGTAGTTTTTCTCACATTTTTTTTTTAAGCAAATGCATGGCCAACCTTTCCCCAGAGCTCTCAGCCCCAGATGCAGCCACTTAAGGTCCCAGTCGTTCCACCGAGAAGCTCAGAATTCCCTTCCAAGACTCTGACAGAGAGCACAGGACCGGCCTGCGGGTCCATGATGACATGGAACTTAAGAAAGACGGCCGCTGGACCTTCAGAACACCAGCCCCCCTGCTCCTGCTCAGGCTTACAAACCACACACACTTTAATTTGTAAATGGGACCCTGTCATTAGCTACGCCTCTGAAGATGGGCTGAGGGACAATCTGGCCTTCCCCCAAGCCCTTCAGGCCCAATACGTGGTCACAAAAAGGAAAGGAGATTGTCTATGAGGAAGAAGGGGCCTTCCCAAAGCCACCACGGCCACCACCAGCTGGTGGGTCAGCCTGCCTCAAACCTCTCCCCCTTCCAATCCAGTCCAAAAGTTCAGTCATGTCACCCCCTCCTCAATAAACCTCCGTGGCTTCCTCCAGCCTCCGCAAACAAACACAAAATGCTTTGTTTGAACTTCCAAGCCCCCCCCCCCCACCTTCCAGGCCTGTTACATCCCTAGGAATACTCTCTGCTTCGGTGACCCTGGTCTCCTGGCTGTTCCATGAACAAGACCCTACCCCCCAGGCCTGGAACACCCTCCCTCCACTTCCTGGCTTCTTTTAAGTTCCACTAAGCAGGAAGCCTTCCCAGCACCTACTAAGTCCGGGGCTTCCTTCAGTTCGTGGCCTCCCACTGTCCTGTGTATAGCTCCTCTGTACAAACTGACTTGCTCAGTCTCCCCATCAGATTGGGGACTCCCGGAGCCAGGGACCACCTTTCGCCTCTTTTTGTGTCCTCAGCACTCAGCCCGGTGCCAGGCCCACAGTAGGCAGTTTCCTGGCTGGGCTGGGCTCTCTCCCAAGCACCAGCATGCTGCCTTCCTGATGGTTGGAGCAGATGCAAAACTTGTTGGGCACCTCGGGCCTTTCAAAGACCAAGCTTTTTCAATTAGCAAATAAGCCAATATGGAGTATCAATGACGCCAAAGGCTTTGTGCCAGGCTGTGAGAGAGAGCTGACGCTGGGCAGCTGCCCTCCAGCTCACTGCCAAGCACCGAGAACCTCGAGATCAAGGGATTCAAGAACCCCGACCACAGCAGTTGTGCCTCTGGGGGGCTCACCGAGCTCTTTCAGTCAACCAGCATTTAGTCAGCCCCTCCCGTGTGCTGGGCCCCAAGTGCTGAGGACCCAGAGAAAGGCTAAGACCACCCCTGCCCCCAGGAGCTGGCCATGGGTATGAACAAGCTCCAGGACCCAGAGAGAAGGGGCGGAAGGAAGGCATCCTGCCCAGGGAAGGCTGGGGGCTGGTGGGTCCGAATCAAAGCCAAGGGGGAGGGCAGGAGGTGTCTGGGCTACCCAGGCCTTTGCATTGCTCCTGGAAGCAGGAGGGAGCCATTGGTGATTACAGAGGGGAGATCACTGACAATGGAGGACAGACTGGTGCAGGGAGAGCCGTGGGGCGGGCAGGCCACCCCCTGCCACCCAAGCCACTATTATAATGATGCAGAGGGGCTGCAGCAGGGGTACCACGTCGGAGCAGAAAAGAGAGCTGTGAAAAAGGCAGAGGCGACGCTCCTTGGCAAGTTACTGGCTATGGGGGGAGGGTCACCCCAAGGCTGGGAAGCTGGGGGACTGGGAAGGGGGCGGTCCCCTTTGGGGAAAGGCAATGGGCTCTGCTTCAGACGTCGCCTGCACATCCAGTCCAAGGGGTCCGAATGGCAGCTGGAGGGACAAAAGCAGGGGCCCTGGAGGCAGCATGAGGGCCCAGGGTCAGAGCTCCGGAAGGGATGAGACTCCCAGGAAACAACGAGAGAGAGCGCAGGGCAGTGTCCGAGAACAGAGGAAGCAAAGGGGAGGAGAACCTGGAGCCAGGGAGGCCACAGAAACCCAGAGACGGGGCGATGAAGGAAAAGGGGGTGACCCACAGCCCTAAAGCCAGAGCAAGTCAGGGCAGGGAGGGGACACCATGACTCGTCAGGGGACTGGAGTGGAGGGGGAGGGCTGGGCCAAGTCTCCGGCCTCCACTCTCCTCCAGAGCTATCTGGGTCCAGTGGCCGGATGGACACCAGGAGGCCCCAGGAGGCCTTGGCCTTTTAGAGCCTTTAGCAGTGAGGTCTCAGTGAGATGGGGCTAGGGAAGAGATGGGGCAGAGAATGGCCGCCGTCCCACAACACTCCCCTGGGACCTTGCTCCGAGCCAATCAGGGCCCAGCTGAGGACCAAGCCGGCCTGGCCTGGGATCTCTCGCCAGCCAAGCGCCCAGAGCCAGAGTGACGAGGGTTACGACCCCGTCCTTAAGGAAGACATCTGGCAGGTGAACCCCAAGGTGTCTGGGGAGGTGGCTTTGGGCAGGAGGATGAGGCTGGAAGCCCCGGGGCAAAAGGGCTACAAAGGAAGGCAGAAGAGAGGGGCTCTAAGGGAGGGGAGCCGGACAACCGCCAGGGGCACAGGTCAGGTCCAGGCTTTCTGAGCACGAGGCAGAGGGCAAAGGTCAGAGAAGGGAGGAGGAAAGAGGGCAATCTGGGGGGAGGGGGCACGGGGAGGGGCTGGCCTCTGTGTGTGAGACAGGAGCCTTGGGGGCCAAGCAGCAGGGAAGAAAGAAGATCTGGGGACCGAGGGGACCACCAAGGTGGGGAAGGAGAGCCACTGTGGGCAGTGGGGGAGGGAACCCGGGCAGCTCCTCCCAATGCGGGGCCTGGCAGGGCAAGAAAATGGAGAGGAGAGGCCAGTGTAGACAAGGACTGGTTCACTATGGGAAGGGAGTGCAGCTGATGCAGGGGGGATGGCCTAGGAAAGACCTAGAAGCCTGGCAGTCACAGTGAGGACCCAGAGGGGGGCCTGTGGTGCCAGGGCAGGAGGAGGGTGGTCAGGCCACACCACTGCAGACTTCGGGATTGCTGACACCCCTCCTGGAGGTCATGGCCTCCCCCTATGGCTGGTGGGGGTCCAACAGAGGGAGAGGCGCGTCTACACAAGGTCCACCAGAAACTGTAGCAATGAGAAAGCGACTCAGCCCCTGGGACAGGGGCCATGGGAGGCCGGCAGGTGGGAGGGGGGGGCGGCAGGTGGGGGGAGGCCGGAGAGAAGCCTGACCAAGAGCTGGGTCTGGAAGGAAGAAGGAAGTGGTGGGAGCCCTCTGAGAGCAATGAGCACGGGGCTGGAGGCAGTGATCAGGAGGAGCCCACGGGATCCTACAGGGCCTTGAATGCCGAGGTAACAAGGCGTTTTCTATTCAGTGGGAAGACCAAGGGAGCACTGCAGCAGAGATCTGAAGGAAGGTGACCAGAGGCAAGCAGAGCTGGCCAAAGCCTCCTCCCAGCATCCTCTTGGAGTCGGGGGAAGCCCTTCTTCCTGCTCTCCCCCTGAGCGCTCCCTTGGGTCTCCTTCTGTAACTCATGTAGGGGTCCAGCTGAAGACTGGGGGAGGAAGGGAAGGATGTGCCGGGGAACGACCAGGGGACCGAGCCGAGGCTGGGAGTGGGGAGGGGGCACTTTGGGGTTGGCACCGAGTCCCAGGCAGACCAAGAGAACAGGGCCTGGCACAAGCAAGCGTTGTCCCTGGTTCTGCTGCCTCCACTGCCAGCCTGTGGCTCTCCATTCACACTCACTGCCTTCACCCACCATCCAGGACTCTGAGTGCTCAGTAGCCCCAGAGCTCACCCAGGCTGCAAGGGCCACGGACTCTCGTGGGCCAGCTCCAGCAGTATGCCCACCCTAAGTGGACCCAGCGCCACCATCCTGGCACCAGACTTAGCGCCAACACCAGAGGAGCTCGAGATGCAACTGCCTCGGCCTGCCTGACGACTGGCACAGGCTGGCTGCAGCCCTGCCATTCCCAGGCAAACACAGCCTCACTCAGGGCACACGATACCCAACGTGCCCAGTCACAGGTCCTGCCAGGGACACACGTGTAAGTCAGCCAAAGCCCAGCTGGCCTCCCCAGGCCTGCTTCTGCTCTTGGTGCCAGCCCTCGCCTTTGTCCCCATCTCCCCCCTTTCTGTCCCAAGAGCTCACCCTGGCTTCAAATGGTGTGAAAAACTGCTGGTGCAGAGTCTTTGCTCCTTCCCCTGCCTGGATCTGCTTCCCCATCTCCCTTCCTCCTCCCTGGCACTGCCTGGCAGACACGCTGGGACGGCAGGAAAGCCTGCTGGGCGCTGCCAAGGACGGAGCTGGCCCACCACTTCCTCCTTCCTGGGTTCTCAGACTTCCCAGCTCTCATCACGGCCGGCCCAGGGCCCAGGTCTTCCTGCCCCACTCCAGCTTGGCACGCCCCATGTGCACAGTACCCCCTGACCTGGGCCGTTCCCCTCCCTCCATGGGCCCAAGCCCCCCCCAGGTCCCTTCCAGCTCTTGAGCTCAGTAGGGGGGAAGCAGGTCTTACTGCTCCCTGTGTCTGGGTGCCAATCCTAGCTGCCCGTTGGGCAGGACCCAGTGAGGTCACCACTAGTGCCAGCCTGCACTGAGGGGAGGGAGGGCACATGAGCCTCAGGAACTCCGACCTCCTTCTTTGGGGAATCCAGGAGGATACAGGCCGGCAGCCTGAGCCCAGAGGGCAGTGCCAGGTCTGACCAGGGGACTGTGAGGGCGGCCAGCTCCCACCTGCGGCCCCCCCCCCCTCCCTGCAGGCCCTGCCTGGCCAGGCCGGCTCTGAGGTTCTCCTTTTCATTCACCTGCAGACCATCCGGACAGGGCGGATGCACATTCTGCAGGCCCCACATGGGGGGGGGGGCGCAGAGGCCTGAGGCCCCGGGGAGCACCCAGCCTCTGCAGAGTCCCCAGGTACCAGAGAAGCTGTTTCCCTCCCCCCACCACGGAAGGAGTTTCCACAGTGGAAGTTCCCAGACCACTCCTGCCCCCTGCCCTCCCCGGAGGAGTGAGCTTTTCTTCCTTCTCTGGAGCAGCGGCCATCTTCTCTGCGGGGTCAGCCTTGGCTCAAGGGGAGGGAGAGCGGGGGAGGGGGACACTAACCCCAGGGTCCCACACCTGAATTCTTGGGCGGGTTCACTGCCCCAAGAAGAGTGAAGGGCCCTGGGCCAGGAGGCTCACTCCCTGTCATCCTTATCTGCACGGGAGGCTCACTCCCTGCCTGTCAGCCTGACTCCTCCCCAAGAGGCTCACTCCCTGCTGTCACGCTTACCCACACAGGGAGGCTCACCTGTCAGCCCGCCTCCTCCCCAGGAGGCTCACTCCCCCGGGCCGCCAGAACCCTCTCCAGGCTGTCCCCCCGCTCTTCCCCTAGGCAGCACCCTACTTCAGCGTGGCTCCCTCTGCCCTAGAGAGGGCCCGGCGCCCCTCTCTCGGCCCCCACCGCTCCCCACCCCCTGAGGCCGGCCGCAGACCTGTAGCCTCCGCGCGCGCCGCCCGTGGCCTTGTACGGAAGCCGGGAAGCTCCCGGCCGTCGGGACCCCTCCCCGCCACCGCCTCCACACGTCCTCCCCTCCCCCCCACCGCCTCCACCGCACTCCTCCCGTTCTCTGCCCGCCTCCCCTCCTTTCTGGTCTCCCTCAGGACGCGTTACCTGAGCCCTCTCCGGTCACCGGGCCAAAGAACCCCGCCCCCTCGCAGCACGCATGCGCAGCGCCCGCCGAGAGACTTCCGCTTTCTCTTCCACCTCTCTTCTCCCGGCTCCTCTCTCGGCGGTTCCAACCACGCCCCCATTTAAAGGGCCAGGCACCCTAGACGGTTGCTCAGAGGTCCCCTGAGTCAGTCCCCTCGCCTGCCAGAGAGGGAAGCCGGCTCAGGGAGGTGAGGTGCAATGTAACTTATGTGTATGCATTGACATGTTTAGGCCCCTGTATTATAAAACAAACACCCACTTATACACGTGGGCGAGCATGCGCGTGTGCATCGGGGTGTGCGCGCACCTGTGTGCGGTGCCCGCGCGCGGGTCGGTGGGAACAGGGGGACTTGCCTGGCGGGGGTGCGTTCTCGGAGTCAGGAAGGGCCGCGCCCCCCCCACCCGCGGGCGCAGTCCTAATCCCTCCACGCCGCCCCCAGCTCCCCGCGCGGGCTCCCACGTCCCTTTTAGCTCTAAATCTGCGCCCTCCTGCCAAGGCTTTGCATGGGTACGTTATGTACCCGATCTCACTGATGACGAAGGGGAGGGGAGGGGATGAGACCCCCCCCGGGGGCAGCAGCAGGGGGGCAGCCTGGAGCCAGGGACCCAGGGGTTCTGGCGGCAGGATCCAGAATCCAATCACCTGGCACGGCACTGACAAAGGCGCCAGCACTTCATACAATCACACTGGGTCACGGATGCCCTGATGGATCACGCAGCCTTCCCGGGGCCGAGGCCCGCCGTCCTTTCCCGAGTGGAGTGGGAGCTGCCCCAGGCCCTCGCCTCCTCTGGCTATTTGGGATAACCTCCTTGGGCCCCACGGCCCCGGCCGGCAAGTGCGCAAAAGCCAGGCTCTAGCTGGACAAACTTACCTGGAGAATGGCTGAAAGGTGCCGGGGGAGGGATAGTTTATTTATTATTGTGGTGAGACAATTGGGCTTAAGGGACTTGCCAAGAGTCTCACAGCTAGTAAGAGTCTGAGGTTAGATTTGAACTCGGGGCCTCCTGACTCCAGGGCTGGTGCTCCATTTACTGCATCCCCTCGCTGCCTCAGATAATTGTATTTTTAAAGGACATTGCTAGAGAAATAGCTCTATACCAAAGAAATGACTCTCTAATGGTGAGAATTAAGCACTCTGGACAGAGTCAGGTGCTTTCCTAAGCATCCGTGTAGGATCCTCGGCCCGCCTAGTGAGGAAAGACACTCAGGAGCTGCAGGACCCGCGGGCCAGCCTCGAAGACCTTCAGTATCCAAAAGCAAAGCTTTCCTTCCCATTTCTCCAGTTTCTGCCTGTTACGGATCCTCCACAGAACAGAGTCATTGGACCCTAGCTCTAGAGCCAGAAGGGACCCCACTGTGCAGAGAATGGCTGCCAAGGCCAGGAAGGGGGGAGCAAGGTCACATAGCTCATAAGTGGCCCAGCTGGGATTCTGTCTCATATCCATCAGGGGACAACAGGTTCAGCACTCCCCACAGCACCACAGGGCCTGACTACAATGGGAGGCTGGAGTCTAGAACTTAAAGGAGAATGTCATTGTTCCGTTGAGTCTGGAGCTCTTGAAAAAGATCGGCTGGTCACAGCCCTGAAGTCAGGAGGACCTGAGTTCAAATCTGGCCTCAGACACTTAACAAACACTTCCTAGCTGTGTGACCCTGGGCAAGTCACTTAACCCCAATTGCCTCAGGGAAAAAAAAGAAAGAGGCTGGTCAGCTTGACAGGAGAACCAATTGTTCAGAAGCAGCCATTATGTGCTTTGCCAAGCACGAAGCTGGGCACAGGGGAATGTAAAGGTAATGATGAAGCCATCCTTGTCTTTAGGAAGCTAACTTTCCAACAGAGGAGACATATACAAATAACTACAAAATCAGTATAAGGAAGGGCAGAGTCAAGGTGGGGGAGTAGAGGCAGAGACCCAGTTGAACTCTCCCAACAGTCCCCTCCAAACAATTTTAAAATAATGCCTCAAATCAAATTTTAGACCAGCCAGCAGAGCCAATGAAAGGCCAGAAAGAGACATTTTCTCGGCCTGAGACAACTTAGGAGCTTGGAGGAAAATTTGGTGACATCAGAGTGGGTGCAGGTCTAAGGTGAGGCAGCAGCACTGGAGTTAGGAGGATGGGGCTTAGAAGTGAGCACAACAGCAGTAACAGCAGCGGCTTTGAGAGCTCTGAGCCCAGAGGTGGCAAGGGGGAATGGACAACTGGTCAGAAAGAGAGGATAGTATGCCCTTTGTTTGCCCTAGACACAGCTAGTACTGATTGGCAACTATTGCCCCAGGCAGTTCTGGATCACAGTTTCAGGGAGGAGAGGAGCGCTTGGGCACAGAGGAGCAGGAGATTTGACCATAGTTCTAGGCCCAAGAGGAACACTAATATTTGTGGCTTTATAGGTCAGGAACAATGACTACACCGCTCCCTGAAACACAATCCCTTAGAAACATCAAAAACTTGCAGAAATCCAGAACCAGCTCATAAAACAGTAGCACAGAAAGCCTGAAGCTGGGGACAGAAGCTTGGGAGAGTGTATCCCCAGACAGAGCCCAGTTTTAACATAAGTCAAAAAATAGGCTGGGAAAATGAGCAAACAAAACCAGAACTTGACCATAGTAAGCTATTATGGTAGTATGGAAGACCAAGACACAAATTCAGAAGAAGACAATAATGAGAAAATAATTACAACCCAAACCTCAAAGAAAAATGCTGGTTGAACCCAAGTTCAACAAGAATTCCTGGAAGAGTTAAAGAAAGAGATAATATCAGGTAGAAGGAAAACGTGAAAAGAAATGGTAGTGATGCAAGAAAATTATGAAAAGAGAATTAACAGTTTAGTAAAAGAAGCACAAAAAAATTCTGAAAAAAATAGTACTTTATTTTTTTATAAAGCTTTTTATTTACAAAACATGAGTGACCTTTCAACATTGACCTTTGCAAAAAAAAACTTTTTTTCCCCCAAGCTTTTCCTTTCCTTCTCCCCACCC
>JAJPUD010009590.1:53971-72949 GCA_023553655.1 Myrmecobius fasciatus
TCCTTCTTTCCTTCCTTCCTCCCTCCCTCCTTCCTTTCTTTTTTTTTGGCAACCACAAGAAATATTAGTATGAATATCTAGCTGTAGAGAGGACCTTTCCTTTGGCCTCTGACCAAAAGGTCTTTGGGGCCTCTCTATCCTGAGAAGTGATAAGCCAAATCAGTGGAACACAAGCTCTGGAAAGGTTTTGAGTGTGGTGCAAGCGCCATGTTTCTATGTATCTGTCAGTTGAGGAGCATCTTGTTAACTTCCAAGAGCTCACCAGATTGGGTGCAGGCTGATGAATGTTTTAATCACCACGGCTCTTGCAGATTACCCATAACATTGTCTAGGGCAGGGGTAGGGAATGTTATTTCTGCCAAGGGCCATTGGGATATTTATAACTTCTTTTACATGGGACATACAAAATTATCAACGGATATACCTCCGGCAGTGGGAGGTTGTTGTCACCTGTAATGGTCTTGGCAGGGCCAGGTCAAATGATTTTGTAGACCTTATATGGCCTTCAGACTGGACAGTCACCACTCCTGGAGTGGCTGGCACCCGGGCTGGTGAAGGATTTACCTAGACTAAAATAATAATAAAAATGATGGCTCTTTGATGGATTGCATTGCGTATGGCTCATTGTTGAATACATATATAGTTTCCACGGGAAATGTGTATATTTGTGAGAACGTGAGCTTAAAATATATGAGGGGAAGTGTTCTTTGGTTACTCTGGTTACTATGGTTTTTTATTAAATGCCCTTGCTTTGAAGTAAGTGTGTCTTCTGTGTGACTAATAAAAAATCAATACACTGGCGGGGGCTTCAAGCTATGGTTTGGAGGGAATTCTGACTCCCACAGTGCCTTGAGGTAGCTATCTAGGGGACGCAGGCAAAGGTGCAGAGAGAGAGCACCGCTGATTTGCCACCTCCCTGGAAGAGTCTTGCCTCTGGAAGAGAAATTACAGGATATAAGCCATCATTTAGTTTGGGAGAGTTGCTGCGAATAACCTCCCCCTGCTTCTGGCTTTGGAAGCCCTGTGAACTCTGCTCTCCCTGTTCTGTTTACTCACCAGGGTCCTGCCTGGATCACACCCTATGCCCCCTAGAGCCTGAGGGTTCTACCCCCTGGATCCAGTCAATTGCCCTTAATCGCTGGCCCCGGCAGGTCCTACCTCCCCATAAGCCCCTAGAACAAAGCACGATTGTATACTTCCTCCCCGACTTGTGGCTCAGAAAATGGCTAAGCCATCTGATGACCCATGAGATAATTAAGCTGAATCCAGAGCCGGATAGGGGGTCACATAACCCTGCTACAAAATGGAAATATCCCTCAAGTCTACCAAACTTGGCCATGCTCCAAGGAGACTCTGGAATCAGAGGAAGTGGATAAGTGTCTGCGGAAAGGAGGGAGCAAGTTATACGATCCTGAATCTAAAGCTGGAACGGACCCCAAAGATTATCCAGCCCAACTGCTTCATTTTACAGATTAGAAAACTGAGGCTCAAGGTCAGTTTGCTTGGCCAAGTAGTTAGTGGCCAGAGAAATTCAGATCCACGTCCTTTCACATCAAATCCAACACCATCTCTGAGATGTTGTGCAGGGCTATCCAAGGGCCAGCTTGTGTGCATTATGGATGACATCTCCTGGAGGCTCTCCTGTCCATGTGCCCAGGTCAGCCAGACCCACAACCATCATCTTAAGGAGGGCTAAAAGTTCATGGCCCAGGAGATCTAATTGAAGGGGAAGGGGAGACTCGAGGTCATGGGATCTGCCTGGATTGTGTGGCCACAGAAGGGATAATTGGAAATAAGGGGTGGAAGGAGCGTGGGACTGCTTAGGTTTGATATCAGGAGCATTTTTCTAAATGGACTGGTCAGCTTCTGGGGTGCAGGAGTGACTCTTCACAGGTAGATAGTCTTCCTGGATTTGAGATTTCAAGCTGAAAGGACCTTCAGACCTCAGCTGGTCCAGCAGTTTTGTGCCTGTCCTGGAGACCTCTGGGAAAGCCATGGACTACGTTTTAACAGTTTTTAAGATCTGTGGAGGAGGAAGGAATTTGTGACCAAAGAAGAACTAGAGATCATCATTAATCACAAAATAGATAATTTTGACTATATCAAGTTAAAAAGGTTTTGTACAAACAAAACGAATGCAGACAAGATTAGAAGGGAAGCAATAAACTGGGAAAACATTTTTACATTCAAAGGTTCTGATAAAGGCCTCATTTCTAAAATATATAGAGAACTGACTCAAATTTATAAGAATTCAAGCCATTCTCCAACTGATAAATGGTCAAAGGATATGAGCAATTTCCAGATGAAGAAATTGAAACTATTTCTAGTTATGTGAAAAGGTGCTCCAAATCACTATTGATCAGAGAAATGCAAATTAAGACAACTCTGAGGTACCACTACACACCCGTCAGATTGGCTAAAATGACAGGAAAAGATAATGATGAATGTTACAGGGGATGTGGGAAAGCTGGGACATTGATACATTATTGGTGGAGTTGTGAACTGATCCAACCATTCTGGAGAGCAATTTGGAACTATGCTCAAAAAGTGATCAAACTGTGCATACCCTTTGACCCAGCAGTGTTTCTACTAGGCCTATATCCCAAAGAGATCTTAGAGGAGGAAAAGGGCCCCACATGTGCAAGAATGTTTGTGGCAGCCCTTTTTGTAGTGGCTAGAAACTGGAAACTGAAGGGATGCCCATCAATTGGAGAGTGGCTGAATAAATGATGGTATATGAATGTTATGGAATATTATTGCCCTGTAAGAAACGACCAGCAGGACGATTTCAGAGAGGCCTGGAGGGACTTGCATGAACTGATGCTCAGTGAAATGAGCAGAACCAGGAGATCATTATACATGGCAACAACAGTATTACATGATGATCAATTCTGATGGACATGGCTCTCTGCAACAATGAGATGTTTCAAACCAGTTCCAATTGTTCAGTGATGAAGAAAGCCATGTACACTCAGGGAGAGACCTGTGAGAGCTGAGTGTGGACCACAAGACAGCATTTTAATGCTTTCTATTGTTGTTTGCTTGCATTTTGCTTTCCTTCTCAGGTTGTTTTTTTCTCTCTTTCTAGATCTGATTTTTCTTGTGCAGCAGATAATTGTATAGATATGTATACATATATTGGATTTGAAATATAATTTAACATATTTAACATGTATTGGACTACTTGCCATCCAGGGATGGGAATGCAGGGATGGAGGGGAAGTATTTGGAAAAGAAAATTTTGCAAAGGTCAATGTAGAAAAATCACTCATGTGTTCTGTAAATAAAAAGCTTTAATAAAATGTTATTACCTGAGCTGGGGGGGGGGGAAAGAGTGTAAAATGAACCAGCAGGATTACAAAGGAAACTATTGAAATAGTCATCAAAATCTTTTCAAATGGCAAATTTGTGCAACTTAGGTTAAGTAAGACACCCGAGAGAGCCCAACCTAACCTCACCTTTCAAAGGAGGAAACTGAGGAAACTCAGGGATGGTGATTGACTAGCAGCAGTTCTAAGTGACAGAGACAAGATCTGCACTCACATCTTCTGACTCCAAGGCTAATACTCTTTCCTCTGGGCCACACTGCCTCCTTCTTTGAGCACTAGCAGGATGACCACTGGTTGAGCATGTGGTTGTTTGGGGTTTTGTAAGAGGGAAAAGGGGAAGATTCTTGTTTTGTTTTCAAGCTTTGATTGGATGGCCCTGGGTCCCTCCTCCTCCTTGGAGTTTGTGTGAACCCACAAACCACTGGGGGCCCCAGCTTTGACTGACCAGAGGCTCCTGCTTTCAATAGCCTCAGTTCCTAGCAAAAGCAGCAGCCCCTGCAAACCCCATGACTTCCCCGTGGCTGTGGGAACAATCAATGGGCACCCATTGGTGGGGGCTGGGGGCCTGAGTGGGAGGCCATGGGAAGCACTGAATGCCTCGGTGGGGAGAAGCCCTCATTGGCTCGTTTGGTATAATCCCACCTATTGTGCAGGATTTGGGAAAAGTCCTCATGTCCTCCCCAGCCTGGTGGGAATCAATGCCCACAGCTGACAGGGAGGCTTCCTCCCTGCCCCCTCTCTGGGCTTCCCTGCCAGGCCCAGAGCCAAAGTAGCTCTCCAGTGCCAAGAGCTGGGGGAGCTTGGGAGCAGAAGCTCCCAAGATTTAGAGCTGGAAGATTAGAGCCTTAATGCACAAAGAGGCCTCATTGTACAGACCAGAGGCCTGAGACATCTCCAAAGTCACACAGAGTCAGGATTTGAATTCAGGTCCTAGATCCAGCGCTTCTCTATCCCAAGGAGCTTTCTTCTTCTTCTTGGGGGGTCTGGTGAAGCCTAGGATCTCTTCTCAAAATAATGTTTTTAAGTGCATAAGATAGAAGACATAGTACAGAAGAATTGCACGTGTCTAACTGATGTTGAATTACTTGCTATCTAAGGGAGGAGAATGAGGGGAAGGAAGGGAGAAAATTTGGGACACAAGGTTTTGCAAGGGTGAATGCTGAAAATTATCTTTGCATATATTTGGAAAATAAAAAGCTATTCTTAATGGGAAAAAGAGAAAGAAATAGGACCCATTGGCTACATCACCCCAAATAAATGCCTTTCCTTGGGTTAAAAAAAAAAAAGGATTGTGGGGCAGCTAGGTGGCGCAGTAGATAGAGCACCAGCCCTAAAGTCAGGAGGACCTGAGTTCAAATTTGTCTCAGACACTTAATACTTCCTAGCTGTGTGACCCTGGGCAAGTCACTTAACCCCAATTGCCTCAGCAAAAAAAAAAAAAAAAAAAAAAAAAAGGATTGCAAAGAAAATGAGTTACATTGAAATGCTCCCATTAAAATATATTTTAAAAATAAAATTTAAAAACAAATTAAAAAATTTAAATATAAATAAAAATTTGAAATAAATAAATTTAAATATATTTTAAAATATATATATCATTTGAAACTGATTTCCCTAACTGTAATACCTCTACATAAGCTATTGGGAGATTGAAATAAGATCACACAAGCGAGGCACTTGGTGATCTCAAAGTTCAACTTAAAGGTTAGTCGTTATTATTATTGTTGTTGTCTGTGTTTAGGCCAAAAGCCCTAGCTTTAACTTTTTGTATTGTTTTTAACCATGATTTTATTTTATTTTATTTTTTCCATGATTTTATTTTACTTGGAAAGTTTTATCGAGGCCTTATTTGTTGCTTGCTTGTTTGTTTGTTTGGGGGACCTTTTGTTTTTATACAATCCTGACAGGTTTATCTGCAGATCCCCCCCTCTTGATCTTCCCAATGTCTCCCTGCTTCTTCCCACTTCATATTCCCCACCCAGAAGTCCAGGACTCTTGGTCACATGGAAGGATGTTAGAATGAATCCTGCCTTGACTGGAGAGCCTTGAATACCAGGTCCCTTCCCACTGATGCGCAGGTGGCTGGAGCACCAGACAATCTGAAGGAGATTTAGGAAAGTGAAAAATGCACAGGGATACCCACCCCCCTCTGACCCACCATGAAGGCACCTGATTTGTGCCATAGCCCAAGGGTTTGTGAGCAGTGGGACTGCCCGCTGGGGACCGGTCTCAGTGATGGTTTCCCTTTCTGGCACTTTGGATCAGTCTGGGTCACCCTCAATGTGCACTTCTTTGGCCCAGCATGCTGAAGCTCACGGGTCCCTTCTCAGAAGTGTGCTCTTAAATTCAGAAACTAAGATTATAAAGGACACCGATTGTATTGAAATAGTGAGAAAATGTAGGAAAAAAAAAAGTAAAATTTCATGGATCCCAGCTTAAGGTGGGTTTGGGGGCCAACATAAAAAAGAAGTGTATTTGTAGTGAGAGATTCTGGGTTCTAATCTTGGTTCTGTTACTTATTTCACAGATCAGACAAATCCCCTCACCTCTGTGGGTCTCAGTTTCCTCATCTGTATGATGAGAGCACTGGAGGGCCCCGCTACGTCCAAATATCCCTGGACCACCCACTGGGCTAACCGAAGTGTGCAGAGGTCCAAAAACAGTAAACCCTATGCTCGTAACTGACTCAGCCTTTGGCATCAGGGGCTGCAGGAGGAGAGCCTGCGGCTTTCTCTCCCCGGTCCTCAGCCCAGTGGAACTCCTCCCCAGTCTGTAGCAAATTCTGAGACTTTCCAGTGGGTGCCAGAGGCAGACGGCTCATCAAATAACCTGAAAACCCAATTCACCTTATCTTAACAGCCCCAGAACTCCAGACCTGATTCATCATTCAGTTATCTTTGTATGGTCTAAGGGGGTTCATGTTTCCCCCTGAGAAGATAAGGCAAGCTCCTTATTTCTATCTCCCAAGCAATTAACTCAATGTTTGGTATCCAGTAGGTGCTTAATAAATGCTTGTTAATTGATTGTTGGACATTAATACTGAATCCAATATTCTTGTAGGGGCTGGCCTCTTATGGATAGTATCTTCTTCCCATCTTCTTTGAGAAGACTGAATGCCAAAAAAAAAAAAAAAAAGAGAGAGAGAGAGATGATCTGAGAAAAGGAGCTACTTGGAAATAAAATCACATTTCAAGTGTGAAAAGGGAGCCTATTCAGTGCTTGAACCTATGAATTTTTTTAAAGCTTTTTATTTTCTTTTAAAAAATTTTTATTAAAGCTTTTTATTTACAAAGCATATGCATGGGTAATTTTTCTACACTGACTCTTGCAAAACCTTCTGTTACAAATTTTGCTCTTCTTCCCCCCACTCCCTCCCCTACATGGCAGGTCATCCAATACATGTTAAATATGTTAAAATATATGATAAATCCAATATATGTATACATATTTATAAGAAAAATCGGATCAAGAAGAAAAAAAACCTGAGAAAGAAAACAAAATGCAAACAAACAACAACAGAAAGCATGAAAATGCTATGTTGTGGTCCACACTCAGTTTCCACAGGCCTCTCTCTGGGTGTAGATGGCTTTCTTCATCACTGAACAAATGGAACTGTTTTGAAACATCTCATTGTTGAAGAGTGCCATGTCCATCAGAACTGATCCTCATATAGTCTTGTTGTTGCTGTGAATAATGATCTCCTGGTTCTGCTCACTTCACTGAGCATCAGTTCATGCAAGTCTCTCCAAGCCTCTCTGAAATCATCTTGCTGGTCATTTCTTACAGAGCAATAATATTCCATAACATTCATATACCATAATTTATTCAGCCACTCTCCAATTGATGGGCATCCCTTCATTTTCCAGTTTCTAGCCACTACAAAAAGGGCTGCCACAAACATTTTTGCACATGTGGGGCCCTTTCCCTCGTCTAAGATCTCTGTGAGATCTAGAACCAATGATTTTTCAAAGACTCAGTTAAGGGCAGGCATGTGGGACATCACTTTGGGGTACTTTGAACTTAACTACCACTTTTACTCTTTTAACTCACTCATTCAGTCAACATTCATTAAATCCTTATCATGAGTCAGCCACTCTTCTAGGGGGGAAAAGCCCAAAATGAAATAATTCCTGCCCTCAGGGAACTTTCATTCTATTAAAAGGGAACAATATCTACAGAGAGAAGTCAATCCAAAAAGACACCAAGTAGATAGAAAGTGATTTCTGAAGCCTGAAAAGATTTACATGAACTGATGCTGAGTGAAGCGAGCAGAACCAGGAAAACACTGTACACAGCAACAAGAAGATTGTGTGTTGTGCAACTGGGAAGGACTTGGCTCTTCTTGCAATTCAGCCATCCAAGGCAATTCCAATAAACTTTGGATGGAAAACGCCATCCACAAGGGCAGCTAGGTGGCACAGTGGATAGAGCACCAGCCCTGAAGTCAGGAGGACCTGAGTTCAAATCTGGTCTCAGACACTTAACATTCCCTAGCTGTGTGACCCTGGGCAAGTCACTTAACCTCAATTGCCTCAGCAAAAAGCAAAAAAAAAAAAAAGAAAGAAAGAAAGAAAGAAAACGCCATCCACAGCTAGGGAGAGAACTATGGAGGCTGAATGCAGATCGTAGCACAGTATTTTCATCTTTTTTTTTTCTTCTTCTGTTTTTTTTTCCTCATGGTTTTTTCCTTTTGTTTTGGTTTTTCTCTCCCAACATGAATCATACGTATTGTGGAAAAAGTAAATGTATATGTATAACCTAAAAAATTGTGTGTGTGTGTGTGTGATATTTTTGAATAAGAGGGCCCTGGGGACTAGGGCTTGGTCAGAACTCTGGACAGAGGTCCTAATAGGAAAACTGGGGCATTCTGTCACACTGTATATTCAAGCCCACTAGTTGGCCCTCCACACAAGTACAAAGTCAGCACCTGAGAGAGGGAGGATGAAGGGTCCATCTCACCTGTAATCTTGCTCCCTCCTGGACATCCCACTTGCTCCATTTCTGCCCCAATGGCCTGGAAGCAGCTCATTGGATATGATCCCTGAGACCTTAGCCAGCCCATGACCAAGACAGAAAATCCTCACATGTGTCCACTCATGTACTGTGTGTGTGTTTGGGACGAGATTTGGAGGTGGTGGACCTTGGCTCAAAGCTGAGTCCCACCCTGGCTAGAAAGCTTGGGGGTGTGGGGCAAAGAAGGCTGGTCTTAGAGAAAAGGAGGAATATAGCCCCAGGTACTTCTGGGACGAGGCCCACTCACCCTCCATCGGCCTCAACTTCCTCATCTAAAAAACGGGGATCATGATGGGGCCCATCACACAGTTGGGAGGAGGAAACAAAATTGCTTCGACAACCTTGGAGTGCAATATAAATGCTAGCTGTTGGTAGTAGTAGTAGCTCTGCCCATTTGGGCTTCTGCCCTCAACAACAACTAGCATTGATTCAGTCCTTTTCAGTTTGCAAAGCGTTTACAAATATTATCTCATCCTATCCTGGCTACAAAATGGGAGGGAGAGTCAAATTTGGCCCTGGCGTCCTTCCAGCTCAAGAACTATGACTCCCAGGCTGACCAGACCCATGGGGGTTAGGTCACTGGGGGTGTTCCTGACTCCTTCCTGCAAGTCTCAGCTAAACCCCCACCTTCTGGAGGAAGCTTTTCCCCACCCCTCTCATTGCTCGGGCCCCTTCTCCACTGATTCTTTTTACTTATCTGGTATATAGCTTTTTCGTACAGAATTGTTTGCATATTGTCTCCCCCATTCAATTGGGAATTCCTTGACAGTGGGGACTTTATATTTATGGATCTATCTCTCTATCTCTCTTTCTCTACCTATCTAATCTCTCTCTATCTATCTAATCCATCTATATTTCTCTCTATCTCTCTACCTGATCTCTCTCTATATCTATATCTTCCTATCTCTATCTAATCTCTCTCTATCTCTATGTAATCTCTCTCTACCTATCTAATCTATCTATATCTTTCTATCTCTCTCTAATTTCTATCTCTATATCTTCCTATCTCTAGCTAATCTATCTCTATCTCTCTACCTAATCTATCTATCTATATCTATATCTATCTCCACCTAATCTCTCTATCTAATCTACATCTCTCTATATGTCTCTCTATCTATCTAATGCTTACTATAGTGCATTGCACATAGTAGGTGCTTAATAAATGCTTATTGACTGACTGACTTTCTTCTCTCAGTTGCCAGTGACACCAGATATCATCCCATCCCAGAAGTATGAACCCATTTCCCTGGGGTGATGGGAAGCACCTGCTTAAGAAGGCTGTCCCGTGCTCCACCTCTGCCCCTGCTGAGGCTGCAGAGAGGGATTTTCCATTTCCACCATCTCCGATGATCTGGGTTCATCTGACACTGGGTGCCCCGTTCCCCGCCCTCCAGGTGATGATTCACCTTTCCCTGATGGATCACCCTGAGGATTCAGGGCAGCCTGAGCCTTGGAGCAATATCTCCATCAAGGTGAGTGATTGCTGGATGCTGTCATAATCACCCTTGAGTCCATCCATCCCAGTGGTTCTGGAGCAGACCCTTTGACGCTAACTGTGGCTGCCATTTCCCTTCAGGGGAGGGATCTTCTGTGTGGGGCTCCCTCTGGCCCCCCTGGTTCTGTGCCTATCACGAGCTCCGGGGCAGACCCTTTCTCTGAAGACTGCCGTTAAATGCTCAAAGTACCACGAAAGGGATTGCCAAGGGAAACAGTGTATTGTCTATTTTTGTTGTGGTTCAGTCGTTTAATTCATATCCAACGCTTGGTGATCGCATTTGGGGTTTTCTTGGCAAAGATGTTAGAGGGGTTTGCCATTGTCTTCTCCAGCTCCCTTTACAGATGAGGAAACTGAGGCAAACATGGTTAAGTAGCCTGCACAGGATCACACAGCTAGTAAGGGTCTGAGGCTGGATTTGAACTCAGACCCAACACTCCATGCTCATATTTACATACACAATGATCAAAATATAACAACACCCCGTTTGCCAGCCCCTGGGTAAGAAGGTTACCCCCTGCCCAAGCCTGCTTCTACAAGGAAGAAATAAAGGTTGTTCACATTTGCCTTGCAGCCAGCCAGTGCCCATCCCAGGTCACTCTCCTACCAAGACTTTTGGGGTGCAGGGAAGGGCACCCCAGGACTTTGGAGGGACGGGTGAGGACTCCATCTGGCATGTTGGATTTCACAGGAAGGCAAATGCTGGGGCGTCCCTCCCCCCCCCTACTGCCTGCCAGTCGGAGCATGGAAGTTTCCAGCATGGAATATTCCATGTCTAGAGGATTCCAAAGTAGGGGGGTGTGGGGAGAGCCCCAGAATGGGGGTGTGTCTTTAGCTCTTCCTGAGCCTGCCACACCCCCACTGATTGCATAGGAGAAAGAAATGAAATGAAATTTCTCTGCTATTTCAAAGTTTGTAAAATTATATATATTATATATAATGGGGGCAAAAAGGGGAGCCCCACTCACCCCCATCCGTCGAACCCGGGGTCACTTTCCAGAGCTCTGAAAAGCTTGGGACCATGGGATGACCAACAAAACCTGGACAACGCAACTCCGCCCTCTCCCCAGAGGGTCTGAGGGGTCACGTGGGGTGTGGCTCATCCTTCTGTCATGGTTAGTCACTCCACAGCGCCAGACCACGGCCTTGAAGGAAATGTCCGGCCCCAGGGTCTCTCCATGCACTTCACCTTCGTTTATTTCATTCATGGCATTCTGGGTAAAGACTTGCCTTACCACAGCGAATCAGTGGTCATCCGACGGACAGAGCAGATGAACCAGATCCTTGAACATTACCTCAGCTCCTGTATAATTTGGCTGTAATAATTAACAAGCATTGTTTAAGCACCTACTATATATCAGTGTCACATATTATTGAGTCAGTGAAGATACATAGCCCAAAAAAGTCACTGCTAATCAATCAATAAGCATTGATTAAGCATCTACTGCATGCTAGACACTGTCTAGAAAATGGAGCTACATAGATCAATAGCAGTTAATAAACCAACCAATGTGCAAGTGTTTATCTTAAGATCTGCTAGGGGCCAGGCACTGGACTAGGCACTGGCGAGTGAGGGACACTCTGATAAACAGGCTCTGCCCTCAGATAGCTTACATTCTAACTGGAGGCACCTCATGTATACCATAAGTGCCAAAGTTGTTGCACAATTCCAGAGTGCCCCAGAACCAAATGAGGGTGTCATTTTAACAAAATAAATAAAAACACAATGTAATTTAGATAGTTACTAATATAGGCAGATAGATAGCTCAGTGGAGAGAGTGCTGAATTCAAATCTAACCTCAGATTCTTACTAGTTGTGTGATCCCGGCAATCACTTTACCACTGTCTGCCTGAGTTTCCTTATCTGTAAAATGAGGTGGTTGAAGCAGATGGCCTCTTGAGTCAGGTTTATGACCCTTGCCCTCCATCATAAACTCTCAATAGATAAAAGGAAATTTTAGTCCTATCTGTCCCAGAGGTGATAGGGCTGCTGCCCAAGGAGGGCTCATGAGAGACACCCTGGGCGGGGGAGCAGCTTTTCAACAACATTTTCCTACAAGCCACAGGCTCAAGCTCCAGGGTGGTCAGCTAGCCTAAGGCTGGCTGAGCAGGGAGTAAGCCTTAGACGAACAGTCTGGACCCTCCCTCCAGTGTTAAGGGGCCGCCAGCAGGAGCTTGATAAGGCCCTGTGAGAGAATACATCACCCAGGTCCCAAAAGCACAGAGCTGCTTTCCACCCAGAGATGGTCCAGCCCTGGTGAGGCTTTGGAAGAACGTCCCTCGCCACTTGGAGGGGATAAATGCTCTCTGGTCTCCTAAGTGGACCACTACTCCTGCCCCTTGCCTTGATTGCTGCTAGTAAAAATGTGCATGTATGTATATATGTGCACCTTGTGTACTGTGTTTACGTGTGTATGTGCATGTGTGTGTGTGTATGTGTGTGTGTATGTGTGTGTGCCCTGATGCTCCAATGCACTGGATCGGACTGGACTGCCCAATCACTTCCACTCTGTAATTCCCTTAACAAACCCCAGTTTTAGTCAATATTTCCAGGTGTTTCTCCTTCCCCACTGGCCAGTCCATGGAACCAGCCCCCAGCCCCTGGGATGTCTGTTCAGGCTCACAGCAATGCCAGGAGAGCAAAGGGAAGAAGGCACGGCTGGCATATTGCTCTGTCTCTGGCTAAAACCTGCTAGAGACAAACTGTCATTTTTCTGAGGCCTCAGCTTCCTTTCCTGACCTTTTCTACAGTGACCTCAGAGGCTTTCCACGAGGGTTCCTCCTGCCTCTTGGGTCTGCTTAGCCCGGGAGCTCTGCTCTGGCATAGTGCCCCAATTTACTGATGCCCTCTTTGTCCAGTAGGATTCTTTCCCTTGAATCCTATTCAGTGTTTTTAAACGCTCATGGGCAGCTGCCCCATCACCCTGGAGGACAAGTGGCTCTCGACGGGGAGCAGACATGCAGAAAGCTAAGAGCCTGAAGGAGATAACTGGGATTGTGGACGGGTGAGGAGGAGAAAGGAAAGAGGAGTTCTAGACACTGGAGACATGGTCTCTGTAAAATCCAAAAAGGGCAGGGGGGTAAATCCAACCAGAAACTGACTGAGAGAAGGGGGAGGAAGTCATGGTGGAAACCATTTTTTTTTTTCAGTAGGAAAATGGGGAATACAAAATGGTAGTAAGAAATGGGTACTTCCAAGTTCAAGGCCTTGGATGCTTAGAAATCCCCAATGGTGATGAAATCCGAAGTATGACTGTGCTTAAGCAGGTAGGGAAGAAACTGGAGATACTGATAACATCTGGCATCATGCTCTACGTATATTATCTTATTTGCTCTTCACAACACCCTTTGAAATAAGTGCTCTTACAAACCCCATTTTATAGATAAGGAAACTGAGGCTGAGAGAGGCTAAGGACTTGCCCAGAGTCACGTGGCTTGTCAGTGTCTGATTCCAGATTTGAATTTAGTTCTTCCTGATTTCAGACCCAGGGTTCTCGTCACATGGAGGTCAGAAGAAGTAACACAAGGACATCGTCAAGGTCTCTCTGAAGAACTTTGCAATCGATTGAGTGACACGGAAAACTATGAGCAAAGTGGAATTGAAGTAGCTCAAAAGAAACATGAGATTTGCAGAATTAGAGGCATCTCCAACTCCACGTGTTCCTACTATTTGGGCCCAACCTGTGGTAGAGCTTTCTGAGCTCTTCCGAGTCCGCTCATAGCCGGGCACGTAGTGCTTCGACTCTGACAGTGATATCATTTTGGTCCTCGACAACAATTGATTAACCAAATAATAACTTTTTGTCACAAAGTCAGTGATAGCTGTGTTCTCAGCAAATCAGCTGAGTCCCTTTCTTGTCATACTTGTGATGATATCCAAAAGGTGTTGACAGTCAGTGACTGTAGGACCCTGACACCATCCTGGTTCTCGCCTCCTCTGATTTCTTTTTCCTGGGTTTTTTTAGGAGCTGCTTTTCCTGTCCCCCAAGAATGGGTGTTCCCCAAAGCTCAGGACTCAAGCCTGGGTTGTTTTCATTTTATATTCTCTCCCTTATAGAACTGATTCACTCCCACAGTTTCAACTCTCATCCCCATGCAGATGACTCCCAGATCTATATCTGCAGTCCCACCCTCCCACATAAGCAATAGTCCTGTGTCTTCAAATGCGTCCTGGGTATTTTGGTTTAGATGCTCTGACGTCATTTCAATGTGTACAAAGCCAGAGTCATCTTCAGTCATCCAGTGTATCGGTCCATATGGTTTGGCTCCAGGATGGGACCCAGGTTGGTGTCCAGAGAGCACTATGGTTCAGTGGGCTTATGGTAGGGATTGTAACCTTCCATCTACTTTTTCTCTGTTTTGGATGTCATTTTTGGAGTCATGTCCAACTCTTTGTGACCCCATTTGGGGTTTTCTTGGCAAAGATACTGCAGTGATTTGCCTTTTCCTTCCCCAACACATTTGACAGATGAGGAAACTGAGGCAAATAGGGCAAAGTGATTTGTCCAGAGTCTCACAACTAGGAAGTATCTGAGGACAGATTTCAACACAAGAAGATGAGTCTTTCAGACTCAGCATTCTATCCACTGAGCCACCTCGATGCCCTTATCTTGGACACGTTTAGTTTTATTTATATGGTGTTTCTCTCATTAGAATATAAGGGCAGGGACCCTTTTTATCTGTTTGTATCCCAACATGTGTGTGCCCCATACAAAAGAGAGGCTTAATAAAGGCTTGTTGGATTGGATCAACATCTGGAGGATGGGGATTCCTCTTTGGGACTCAGTTTCCTCATCTGTAAAAAGAAGTCATTGAACTACACAACCTTGGAGCTCCCTTACAGCTCTAAATTGATGATTGCCTTTGAACATTTTGCCTTCCCAGTTCCTCATTTTCCTCGACTCCTCTGATCCCTTTTGCCATCCGGTCTCAACCACACATTGGAGGAAAAGGCAGAACTTTTAGGCATTTAAGCTTAATGAGACCCCTAAGGTTCTAGGCAATTTAAATGCACTTTTCTGTACAAACTGTAGCGTCCCCCAAATCCCCATCCTCAAAGCTCTGGGGTTGCTATGTCATTAGACAGTCAAGCTCAGGCTAGTTGTCAGCCAGTAAGCAGATGCTGGTCACAAAGGTGCTTAATAAGCGCTTGTTGATTGCTTCAGAACTGTGTTAACTGATCTGGAAAAAGCCATCGACTCTCTGAGTATGTGTGTCTATATGTATACATTATATATATATAAAATGTACACATAATGTATCATATATAAATATACATGTCAAAGGATATCGGGTCTATTTTATATTTTCTCTTGTAGTTCCCAGAGAAAATCCCTCTATGTATGTTTAGCCTGACTCTTTCCTTTCCCTCCCACCCTCACCTGAATTTGCCCCCAGGCTGGAGTTCCTAGTTAGGGCTCTGCTCAGCTGGAACCCCATCCGGGCCGGCCCGGCTTCATTAACCCCTGTGGAATTTCCAGGGCAGGGCAGTAGACAGCCTGCCCCCCCCCACTCCAGTCCCCTCCCCTTCTGACTTTCTCATTTCGGTCAATGATGCACCGCCCCCCCCCCCCATCACACAAGCTCAGAACATCAGGATCATCTGTCTCCTCCCTCTCCCCTCCCCCACATCCAATTCTAGCTCATCAGTCACCAAGTCCTGCCAATTCTTTTAGATGTCTCTCAAATTTCGCCTTCTCCTTCTATCTCCCCCCCCCCCAGGCCCTCAGCACTTCACGCCTGGCTTATTGCAATCCCTCCCAGCATCTTCCCCATCTAATTAATCCTGCCTGATTAGTCTTCTGAAGGCACAGCAGCAGCATCCCTTTGTACCCTCTCCCTCTGCTCCACCAAGGGGAAAAGGGGGAGGAAGCAGGGGAAAGAGAGGAAGAGAGGGGGAGGGGGAGGAAGAGAGATAGAGACTGGCAAAGAGAGGAGGGAGGGAGAAGGCAGAGAGGAGAGAGACAGACAGAGACAGAGACAGAGGCAGAGAGACAGAGAGAGATAGAAAGAGACAGAGACACAGACACAGAGAGACAGAGAAAGATAGACACCGAGAAAAGGGACAAAGAGAGAGATAGCGACAGAGAGAAAAGGACAGAGGAACAGACAGAGAGAGAAAGATAGAGTCACAGAGAGAAAGAGAGACAGTGAGACAGAGAAAGACACACAGAGGGACACAGAGAGAGAGAGACAGATAGAGAGACAGACAGAGAGAGACAGAGAAACAGACAGACAGAGACAGGGACAGAGAGACAGAGACACAGAAAGAGGAGAGAGAAAGAGAAGGGAAAGAAGAGAATAGGAGAGACAGAGATAGAGAGAAGGGAGGGGAGAGAAGGAAAGTGCTGGAGTCAGGACTTGGGTTTTACTCTTTCATTTTACAGATGAGGAAACTGAGGCCCCAGAAGAGGCAGCTTCGCTCCGATCACACAACTGGGGCATGGCAGGGCTAAGTTTTGCACTGAGACCCTTCCCCTGGCATCTTTCTGCCGCACTCTGAGCCAGACTGTGTTGGTGGAGGAAGGTGCCCACAGCAGCAGTTCCTGGCTCACTCACATGTAACCCCTCCCACACGTATCACACACATGTCTGTGCACACAAAACCCACTGGTGTCTGTGTGTTCACATACATGTGACGTGTGTCATACACGTGTGCACACACATCTCTGCATAAATTTAGGAGAAGCAGCCGGGCCCATGGATTAAGCTGCCTTCAGTGACAAGAGGCTTGGATTCAAGTCCCAGCTCCAACTTATTCTGGTGGGGAGACTCTGGGTCCCTCTCAAAGACTTGAAACTGCCCAGCAGGTGCAGATCTGCCTTGAGAGAGGGAGCTTCCACACCAGGAGGTCTGGTCAGACTCTGCTCAGGGGCCGGGCTGGCTCCTTCCAGGGCCCTGACCCCTGTCGTCCCCTCTCACTCTTCACTTCACACTGCCCACTGGCATTCCGCGGGCTTCAGCCACACTGGGGAGCTGTCATGTTCAAGCCATCTGCCCTCCATATTTGGCAGGCGGCTCTGGCAGGAATAGCTCGGAGCTCCTCCTGACAGCCTCTTCCCTCTCTTGCCTCTGTGAGTCATCCTTCAGCACCTCTTCCCGAGCCACCTCCTCTTCCTCCATCCCTCCATCCCTCCTCCTTTGCTCCATCTCTTTCCCTCCTCTATCCCTTTTTTCATCCTCCATCCATCTCCTCCATCCCTCCATTCATCTTCCATCCATCTCCTCCATCCATCCATCCATCCTTCCTTCTCCTCCTCCATCTCCTCCATCCATCCATCCTTCCTTCCTTCTCCTCCTCCATCTCCTCCATCCATCCCTCTTCCTTCAATCCTTCATCTCTCCTCTTTATTCTCCCTTCTCCTTCTTCATCCCTCACTCCCTTGTCCTTAGCTTCCATCCATCCTTCCTTCTTTTTCCTCTATCCCTCCATCCATCTCTCCTCCTTCATCCCTTCATCCTTTCTCTTTATCCCTCCTCCTCATGTTCCCTCCTTCCTTCTTTCCCTTTCTTCTCCTGCATGGCTTCATCCTCCACTCTTTGTACTTCTCCATTTTCCCTCTCTCCGGAAGAAACTCCATCCATGTTTTCAAAGTCAAATGACTCCAATCCCACAGAGCCTCAGTGCCTTGGTGACATCCTGGAGAGGAAGTCAGGACCCCGGGGCCTTGCTCGTCATTGATCCTCAGCACCCGGCACGTCCACCGAGATAATTGTGGACCAGGTGTGGAGGCAGGGGATCAAAGACAAAGGGGAGCCTTCCTGCACCCTAACCAGGATTAGGGAGAGGAGGTCTTCCACCTCAAGGTAGCGGGGACCTCTGAGGTCATCTCACCAGCCAGAAGAAGGAATGGAGGCCCATGGAGGCCATGTCAGGTCTGCATTCAGACACAGCAGGGGCTGCTCTCTTCTCTACAGGATCTGGCCCCCAAGCCTTCCCTGGCTCTCTGGGCCAGGGTACTGCCGGCCTCCACCCTTCAATCTTTCTCATCAGCCCTGGACGAGGAGCCAGCCGCATAGAGCAGATGTGGAGACCAGAGGGACTGGAAGGGCCGGGGGGCGACTCCTGGCTCCAGCTCCCAACCAGGATATCTGGCCAGGCTAGGAACACTCTGCAGTCTAGTGTTGTTTATTACAAACCCACTGAATTATGGAATTAAGGTTCAAAAGAGCCTTGGAGACCCTCTAGTCTGAGCCCCTCATCTTTCAGGGTCATGGAGTCAGTGAGGGTCAGCAGCAGACTTTAAATCTAGGTCTTCCCAAGGCTCCGGCCTCTATCCATCGCAGGGCGATGCACCAAGGTCAATCAGGTTGTAAGGAGAAGCAGCAGAATTTGAACCCAGGCCCTCTGCTTCCCCACCCCCCCTTGCTCTCTAAGTCATTAGCTGACCCTTACCGTCTGGGAACCCAGGCTCTCTAGACCTGATCTGCACCACGTGCCCTTCTTCCAAACACACGGGCCGTTCTCTGTGCTGGAGGCTCCTGTGCTGGCAGCTCAAGGCTTGTCTCAGGGCTCCTTCCCCAGGTGACTGGCCCAGCCCGCAGGTCTCGCATGTGTCCCCATTGGGGGGGGGACAGGACCCAGGACAATGTGTCCCTTCTCCCGGGTCCTCCCCAAGCACGGAAGGGCCTCCACTTCCCAGCCATCCCCTGGCCTCCGGCAGCAGTGAAATCAAGCGGCTGCGAGCCGAGGGCTCCACAGGCCTTCACAGGGGCCCCTCGGAGCCCCAGAGGCCGCAGGCCGCCCCACCCTTCTTCTTGGGGTCCAGCACCCCAGGGCCTTCTCGGTCTCTGCAAAGGACACTGGGGTCAGCGTCCAGGGCCTGGCCAGCCTCCCCAGCCACTTGGATCCATCCCAAGCCGTGCCCACGTCAGCAGCGTCCCAGGATTATTAGACTTCAAGGAAGCAAATGTGAAGGCGGCTGGAAATCTTAATGAGTCTCCCACTCTGAGGGAAAGGATTAAAATCGAAGAGGCAAAAGGTGGAGGGCAGGGAAAGGCAGGAAGAAAAATGGGGGGGGGGTTAAAGTGGCCAAGTATAATTCCAGATTGATTGGAGGAGGAGGAGGGAGGAGACAGACACAGACATAGATACAGAGAGACAGACAGAGACACAGAGGGGTGGAGAGTGAAAAGTGACAG
>JAJPUD010009591.1:0-12872 GCA_023553655.1 Myrmecobius fasciatus
GGCCTTTTCCTTTCTTTATGATTTCTTTGGGATATAAGCCCAATAGAGCATTTCTTTCTTTTTAATAGTGTTATGGTTTTTTAATTACATGTAAAGATAATTTTCAGCATTCATTTTTTTTATAAAATTTTGAGTTCCAAATTTTAGCTTACTTCCATCCTCCCTCCCCAAGACAGCAAGCAATCTGATATAGGTTATATATGTACAATCATGTAAACATATTTCCACATTAGTCATTTTGTAAAAGAAGAAACAGAACAAAAGGAAAAAGTCATGAAAAACAAACAGAAAAGTGAAAATAGTACGCTTGGATCTGCATTCAGACTCTATAGCTCTTTCTGTGGATGTGGATTGCATTTTCCATCATGAATCTTTTGGAACTGTCTTAGATCATTGCATTGCTGAGAAGATCTAAGTCAGTCATCTAGTTCATTGCACAGATGCTGATAATGTGTGCAGTGTTCTTCTGGTTCTCATTTCCCTCGGCATCAGTTCATATAAATCCAGGTTATTCTCAAATCTACCTGTTCATTTCATGCATTTCTGATTAAAAGACCAGAACCAAGTAAGAACTTGGAAATGGGAATACAAGAATCCAGAGAAACATAGTAAGAAAAGTTTGTGAATAAGTAGTGCTAATGCTCTTTTAAAAAGAGGGAAAAAGAATCCTTGTAAAAAATCTAATGTCTATGAAGGTTTTTGAGGGAGTTAAATAAGAAAATCAGAGTTCCTGGGGGTAAAATGATTCTCTTGAGGCTGTGAAGAGGGCCAAGAAAAACAAGGGTAAAAGGAATCTTTAGTGTCAAAAGGAGGGAAAAGGAGGTGGGACTTTCAGTTTCTCATAATTGTTGTAGGTTAGAAGAAGAGTACAAAAGCACAGAGCAAGGGATGGAGGAACTGAGCATCAGATAAGTCATGAATTCCACTTTTATATGAAATGGACAAAGGATAGTTGAGCACACACAGTTTTTAGAAACACATCAGACTCTGCAAGGAAACCAGTAAGGACCAGGTGTAACAGTTAAGATAGAAAAGAATACCCTCAAGCAATATAAACTTGCTGATTCTGATTGGGGAAGTTTTTTTTTTTAATTTTGGTTACATGAATGTGATGGAATATTATTACTCCTTAAGATAAAGTGAGGAAAGAGATGAGAATCCTGTTTAGTGGAAACTGATAGAGAGTAAAGTGAACGGAAACAGATAAATGATTTATCCATAGACAACAATAGAAAGAAAACTGTAAGATTTAAGAACTCTGGTCACTTCGATGGCCAACCAATTTCTCAACGTCATGTGATGAAGCCTCTTTATCCACCTAATGGCAGAGAAGTGATGAACATAAAGTCCAAAAATCAGACAAACATTTTTTGGATTTGGCTAATTGTGTGTATTTGTTTTACTTTTTGATTACTTTTATTTTGTTATAAGGCTTCCCCCCTCTTTATTTTTATTTTTGGGGCCAAAAGTTGTCAGGGTCAAGAGGGGAGTGAGGAACAGTGACGCCAAAAAGCAAGGACTTCTGAATTGTTTTATTTATGGAAAAGGAAGTGAAGCAAGTTCAGAAGGAAGCACAGACAGGTAGGACAGCTTTTTAAATTTTTTTTAAATTTTCAAAACATATATATGGCTAATTCTTCAACATTGGCCCTTACAAAGCTTTCTGTTACAGATTTCCCCCCCCCAATCCCACTCCTCCCCTAGATGGCAGGATATCAACTACAAATTAATTATGTTAAAATACTTGACAAGTCGAATATATGTATACATATTTCCACACATCATTTTTTGTGCAAGAAAAATCGCATCTACAAGAAACAAAAATCGAGAAAGGAAACACAGTGCAAGCAAACATCAATAGAGAGCATGAAAATGTTATTTTGTGGTCCACATTTCATATCCCTCTCTCTGGGTGAATATGGCTTTCTTCAGTGAACAATTGGAAGTGGTTTGAAACATTTCATTGGTGAAGAGAGCCATGTCCATCAGAATTGATCATCATATAATATTGTTGTTGCCGTGTACAATGATCTCCTGGTTCTGCTCATTTTACTCAGCATCAGTTCATGCAAGTCTCGCCAGACCTCTCTGAAATCATCCTGCTGGTCATTTCTTACAGAACAATAATATTCCATAACATTCATATACCATAATTTATTCAGCCATTCTCCAATTGATGGGCATCCATTCAGTTTCCAGTTTCTAGCCACTACAAAAAGGGATGCCACAAACATTTTTGCACATGTGGGTCCATTTCCTTCCTTTAAGATCTCTTTGGGATATAAGCCCAATAGAAACGCTGCTGGGTCAAAGGGTATGCACAGTTTGATAACTTTTTGAGCACAGTTCCAAATTTCTCTCCAGAATGGCTGGATCCGTTCACAGTTCCACCAACAATGTATCAGTGCAGGTAGGACAGCTTTGATAGTAAAATGTGGGATTGTATACTTTAAAAATTCCGGCTCTATCAAGTGACGATTTACGGTTTAATATACAGTCCTCTTTTGAGGTTCTGCTCTGTACATGAAAATGCTCATTCATTTTGGTGCTTAAGTTCAAAGTAAGCAAGTATAATTTTAAAAGAAACAGATTCATACATTTAAAATGAAAAACTTTGCCTAGACTACAACCTCAATCCTATATTTACTTTATTGTGGCATAAACCTTTGTAATGTTTTTTATAGAAGCTTAGATTATATTAAAGATTGTAAAATAGACCTTTCATAAGAACAACAAAGGTGGCACCTAAAATAATTTTTGTTTATGTTGAGTACTGGAAAGAAGTTAATGTGGACTTATTTCAAACCTTTCTTAAAGATCTTTTGCATGTGTGTGTACTTCCTTCAGCCAGAAGTCATTCTAACCTTGGATTTTTTCCAGTAAACACGATATCCTAAGACCTGACCCTCTTCCATAATCAGCATCCTGAGGAATTACTACCTACGCATGAAGATAATGTACATGCATGTGTATGTGTATACCTCTTCAAATTTTCAAATCATTAAGCTGGACATGGATTACAAATAGATTTCAAATTTCTAAGATTTCAGAAATTTTAATAACTTCCATTCTGTTGCTTCTCATCTGTTTTCATAGTTACTATAGGCTTGTGTAGCTACCTGTAGTCTTCAGGTCTGATTAATCAAGCTACAAATAAGAGAGAGATATGAGACTGGAAAAAATTGTGTTACTCTCTGGAGAATAGCATGTTCTTAGAATATGAGGTAGACGAAGAAGCTATGGAAAGTTTTGTCAAATAAAAGATAACTTTTACAGATTAATAAATTACCAGTGGAATGCATTATAGATAATTCAAAGTAGAAACAGAAGAAACCAGTTTTCTCAAGGTAAGTATTTAGAGCCTGAAATAAAATTCAGATGTTAAGCTTCTCAGAGCTGAACAGAAATTAATAATACTGCACCTGGAAGGCTAAATAGTACAGAAGCATAGTCCTATTCCCTCTCATCAATCACTGAACAGAACTCGGGGTAATATCCCCAGAGAGAAAGATGGACTCTACCCTGGAAAGTTCTTTGGATGGTTGGATTTTCATGATTAATTTACAAATTATACTGTCAGTGGATCTGGTGTCTCATAGAACACTGCTAGTTTGGACATAAAACATTAAAAACAGAAGGTAGCCAAAAAGGAAAAAAGTTGTAAAAATAATTTTGATGCAGAATTGAGCTTTATCTTTCTTTTCCAGTCAGCTGTTTCATCTCTGAGCTTCATCTGAGGAGCGTTTTTTACCTTGTCTGGATAGACTTTACACATTTGAATAATCAAATTACAGGAACACATACACATGCATATATACCCCCCCCCTCAGAAGGAATACAAAGTGAAAGCACTGTTATCTTTCTAGCTGGCTAGTAGCCTCACTAGAGAGAAGACCCAAATGACGGTCAATGATCCCTTGGTGGCTGGCATCATTGAACCTTTTCATAATTACTTTTTAGGCCTTCTCTTGTAATTTGATATACACCCTAACGAGTTTTTGTGAAATGGTCATTCAGCTTTTACTGTGTAATTAATTGAAACCTCCTCCTGATCCAGTCCTGCTTCTCTTAGCACATTGAGATGTTACAAGTCATCTGATGAGTCTATTTTATCACACCCACCTCCATTCTCCAAACAGCAGGAGATAAATGTTTTTGATGGCACGTCAGCACTTTGCTACTGGGGTTGCTAAGGTAAACTGCTGCACATACAATCCTCAGTGTCCCCAGGCCCGGCTTTGGGGTTCACATTCAGGACAAATTGTCACTGAGTTGCATTACTAACTCAATGGGCATTTCATTGAAATTATCTTGGACCCCACTATCGGTCCTGAGAGAACACAATTCCCTGGAAGAATTCACAGGTGCTAGCTTCTAATGAGTTTTCTTATTGTTTATTTTAACAAGCAGCATTTTAATTTTTATGAGTTGTTCATGTATTATTTATTTCATAAGTAAACATGAACAGTGAATAGTAGCTTCTGGTATTGTTCTTGGGGCCTGGCGACACACAAGTCATAACTTCTCTGAGTTTGTTTCTTTGCCTGGAAAATCATGGTAACAGCTCTGTATCAGCAGATTATTGTGAAGAACCAATGAATTTCTCATGAAAGTGTTTTAGAAACTATTAAATGCTATAGTAAGTAGCAATAATTAGTATTCCTTTCTCCTCTATATCTGGAAGGATATTGTGCCCTTTATTCAAAATATTCTTCCATCACATATATATTATCAGATATTTTCTATGTACTCTTATCTTTTCCATTTTTCCCATAAGAAATGACCTTTTGATACTGTTTTAAAGTTTACAGAGCCTTTTAAATACATTATCTAATTTGATCTCCACAACAACCCTTAGAGGTATATTGTGAATGTAACCTGGGACTTAAGTTAATTTGTATTAAATTCATTCTTGGTAGAGGTTGAATACTAGTTGCTCTGCCAGTTACACTAGTAAAAATAATATATCAGTATAAATATAGAAGAAAACTGTATAATTTATAATGCCGTTATCATTCCTACTATATAGATAGGGAAAATGAGGCTCAAGTAAGGTTACATGCTCATTGTCACACAATTAATAAGTGTCAGAAGAATTTGAATCTACATCTCTAGCTGGAATTCTAGCATTCTTTCCTCTATATCAAATCCCTCCCATAGAAAGTAACATTTATCTGTGCTTTATGATTCCAAAAATTTCTGTCTCTAGTCTCATTATATTCTCATAGAATAAATAGGTGAAATAAGTAGTATCACTGTTATTATCTCTACTTTACAGATGAAGAAACTGAAGTTCATATTGAGGAAATGAATTCCTCAATATCACATGGACTTTAAGTGGAAGAATTGGGACTTGAACTTTGGTTTTCAGACCACTATTTCCAGCATTCTTTCCATTATTTCATGTTCACATGTTACTTTCTTTGTGCTTCCTTTTGAAAAGAGAAGCACCAAGGCATGTTGTGGTGAAAATAGCACTGGATGCTGAATCACAAGGCCATGCTTTGAGTGTCCTTCTTTTATGTATTGCTTAACCTTAGATTATTCATAACATGTTTGAGTTTCAACTTCTTTACTTGTAAAATTATGGTAAAACCTGCTCTATGTCACAGAGTTACTGTAAAGAACAAATAATGTCTGTTGTTTGTGAAAGGGCTTTGGAAACCACTAAATATAGAGAAAAGTACGTCATCATCCTCCATCATCCTCCATCATCATGCTCTTTATTCACCAACCCAGTTCAACCTACTCTTACCAGCTTTTTCCATTGATATTATTGTAAGTGAACAAAACTATCTTGGGAAACTGATTGACCTCAGATTTCCAGATGCTGCTTCCTTCTCCTTAGAAGACTACCCCCAGACAATTTGGGTAAAGCCAAGGACAAAGTTACTCCTGGGTTCTGATTGGCTCTGGGTTGATTGCTGCTGTTTCCAGGTTATAGATAATGATGTAAAAAGGTGCATAAAAAGTCCTAGTCATGTGGAATCTGAGCCTCTCAGACTTGATAGGTGCCGAAGACTACAAGAATAGCTATATACGATGACCTATGGTTAAGATTAATTTCCAGATAGAGATGAGGTGTGGAGGCATGTATCCAGAGAAGTTTGATGCTGCTGTATAATTGATTATTTTTATCATTATTCTTCTTTTGTCCTTCTACACCCACATAACATTCTACTTTGTCCCAGTTAAACAATATATATATATATATATATATATATACATATATATATATATATAGTGATTTGTTTATTGGTAACTTATTTCAGGAAGGTGAATATGTGAGTTATAAAGCAAGATGTGTGCGTAACTATCTCATGGAAGATGTTCAGCAGCAAGGCAGATGGAAAAATGATTCTCCATAGATAGAGTTTCTACAAATGCTCCTAATGTTGGAGAACTTTATATTGATTTTTATCAAATCTGTGAAATATTTCAGAAATCCCCAAATGAAATCCATAATCATTCAAAAGAATTTATCCTAACTATTCTTATGGGGGGAAAAATCCCCCAAGTGTATGATGAATTAGTATAATCCAGACTATGATAAAGAATTGAATGGACAGCTTATAGAACTGGTTCATTAATTGCAATTATCCTGGACAGATGCTAGTGATAGACACTGAACTAAGTCTAGAATTAAACTAATAGAAAAGAGAAGCCTGGATTGATTACATTTGAGAAACTCTTTCAGTGATCCTCCATGAAAGAAGCAAAATGCCCTGTTTTCCACTAGAATATTCTTCCTGAGATGTTATATAGGTCACAGGCATGGGACATTTAAAAATTTAAAGAGTAGACTTTTGAATGTTGTCAACAAGGATGAAAGAAATTAAAGGCATTAAGTTAGACAAGGAGGAAATAAAAATTATCCCTGTTTACTGATGACATAATTTTGTGTAACCAACTTATTGTGAGGTATCCTTTTCTTTTTGTTTTTTTTTATTAAAACTTTTTATTTGCAAAACATATGTATGGGTAAATCTTCAACGTTGACTTTTACAAAGCTTTCTGTTACAAGTTCCCCCCCCCAGTCCCCACTCCTCCCCTAAATGACAGGAAATCCACTACATGTTAATTATGTTAAAATACTTGACAAATTGAATATATGTATACATATTTCCACACTTATCATTGTTGTACAAGAAAAATCGTATCTACAAAAAAATCCAAGAAAGGAAACACAATGCAAGCAAACATCAATCAATAAGGAGCATGAAAATGTTATGTTGTGGTCCACATTACACATCCCTTTCTCTGGGTGTATATGGCTTTCTTCACTGAACAATTGGAACTAGTTTGAAACATTTCTTTGTTGAAGAGAGCCATGCCCATCAGAATTGATCATCATATAGGCTTGTTGTTGCCATGTATAATGATCTCCTGGTTCTGCTCACTTCACTCAGCATCAGTCCATTCAAGTCTCTCTAGGCCTCTCTGAAATCATCCTGCTGGTCATTTCTTTTTTTTTTTAATTTTTTTTATTTTATTTGCATAACATATGTGTGGGTAATTCTTCAACAATAACCCTTACATAGCTTTCTGTTACAAATTTTTCCCCCCAACTCCCCACCCCTTCCCTAGATGGCAGGATATCCACTACATGTTAATTATGTTAAAATACTGGCAAATCGAATATATGTATACATATTTCCAAACTTATCATTGTTGTGCAAGAAAAATCTTATCTACACAAACGATATATCATATAAAGGAAACACAATGTAAGCAAACATCAATCAAGGAGTATGAGAATGTTATGTTGTGGTCCACATTTCATATCCCTCTCTCTGGGTGTATATGGCTTTCTTCAGTGAACAATTGGAGGTGGTTTGAAACATTTCATTGTTGAAGAGAGCCATGTCTATCAGAATTGATCGTCATATAGTTTGTTGTTGCCGTGTATAATGATCTCCTGGTTCTGCTCATTTCACTCAGCATCAGTTCATGTAAGTCTCTCCAAGCCTCTCTGAAATCATCTTGCTGGTCATTTCTTACAGAACAATAATATTCCATAACATTCATATACCATAATTTGTTCAGCCTTTCTCCAATTGATGGGCATCCATTCAGTTTCCAGTTTCTAGCCACTACAAAAAGGGCTGCCACAAACATTCTTGCACATGTGGGGCCCTTTCCTTCCTTTAAGATCTCTTTGGGATATAAGCCCAATAGAAACGCTGCTGGGTCAAAGGGTATGCACAGTTTGATAACTTTTTGAGCATAGTTCCAAATTGCTCTCCAGAATGGCTGGATCTGTTCACAGTTCCACCAACAATGTATCAGTATCCCAGTTTTCCCACATCCCCGCCAACATTTGTCATTATCATTTCATGTCATTTTAGCCAATCTGACAGGTGTGTAGTGAGGTATCCTTTTCTTAATTAATTTGTTACATTTTAACTTTATTGAGTTGCTCAGTCCATTAACATTTAAAGTTATGAGGGGTTTGCATTTTCCTCAATTTGTTTCTATTTTTTTTCCTGAATTACCTTTTCAAAAATCCTGGAAATATTTCTCAAGCTAATTTATAGTTTTAGTGTTTTACTATCTATAAAAGGGAAGAACTATGGAAGAATGATTGAAATAGCAAAGGTAGAGCTTGAAACATGGGGAAAGGAGAGGAGAACATCAATTCAGTGGCGGCAGGAGATCCCAATGAAGAACGCTGTAATTGGGGAAGAGAAATAACTCGATAAATTCAAGGAAGAAAAAGAAATTGGTAAAATAAATAAAACTTCAAAACTATGGAAAAGAATGACAAAGAGGAAGAGGTACCTTGAGCAGGAGGGCAAGAGAGTCTTTGAGAATTGAGTTCCTTGAAGTATATTAAGCTAAAATAACAGAAAGGATGATGGAGAAAGGAGAATGAGAGGAAACTCTAATTCAGGAAAACAATAGAAACAAAGAGAGGAAACTTTAAATGTTAATGGGTTGAGTAATTCAATAAAGTTAAAATATGAAAAACTGGGTAAGAAAAGAACCCCCTTACAATATGTTAGTTTACAGAAAACACATCTAAAAAACCAAAACACATAGGGAATAAAAATGATAGGCTGGAAAATAATTTAGTAAAGCAGGTGAATCTAAAAAAAGTGAATTGCAATCATGCTATCAGACAAAACAAAAACAAATATTCACAACAAAAAAGTGTATAAACAAGAAAACAACATTATGCAGAAAGGAAACATACACAGCATGTCAGTATCAATATTAAATATATATTAAACTTAAATGTTCAGCATATCTTAGCATTTCAATTTATAAAGGAAAAATTATCTAGAGTATAAGACATAGACAATCATGCAGTAGAGGCAGAAGATTTTGTCCCTCTGTCAATTTTGGATAAGACTACCAGAATGATAAATAAGAAATTATGGAATTGAACAAATTGCTCTAGAAGTAGAGCTAAAACACTTAATTTATCTTTTGAATGGAACTACTAAAAAATAAATGTATTTCTCAGCATCATGTGAAGCTTTTAAAAAAGTTACCATGTATCTGGACAAAGAGATGCTGCAAATAAATGTAAAAAAGTCTGGCATAGTAAACACATTCTTTACTGAATAAATCACAATAAAATATTAATAAATTTTAGGAAAACAAACAAAAGACACAAAATCAAATGGAGACTTAATGATGAAATCCTAAGTATATAAAAAACAAATCTTAAGAACAATTAACATTTAGTTTGAAATGATGATGGATCAACTTTCCAAAATTTCTGAGATGCACCTAAAACAATCCTTGGGAGAAAATTGCATCCCTAAAATATGCATTAGTGAATAGGCATTGTTAAGCATCTACTGTGTGCCAGCTAAGTGATGCAATAGAGCACTATGCTTGGAGTCAGGAAGATAGTGTTCAAATTTTATCCTCAGACACTAGATATATAACCTTAGTTAAGTCATTTAACTTGTCTGCCTCAGTTCTTCACCTGTCAAAGGAGCTGAAGAATGAATTGGAAAATCACTCCAGTATCTTTGCCAAGTAAACCTTAAATGGGGTCATGAAAAGTGGGGTCAAATAACAATTATATATGCTAAATACTGTGCTATATCGTTGAAGATTGTGCAGTATGAGTTGAGTCATGAAGGATTGCACAAGGTGGAGATTAGGAGAGGGATAATGTAAAGAACAACAAGAAGATCAGTGTTGATAGATAAGAGTACACAGAAAGGAAATAAATTGAAGGAAGACTGGATAGGTAGCAAGCAAATCAACATATTGTGAAGGGCTTTATAAACCAAGCAAAGCATTTTATCATTTGGAATTCATTAGGGGAACAAAGGGTGATATGATCAGATCTTTACTTAAGATTGTTTAGCAATGGAATGAAAAGTGAGCTGGTATGGGGGAGAAACTTAAGGCAGAGACAAACCACAGCTATTTTTAAGAATCAAGGCATGAGAAGATGAGGGTCTGAACTAGCTGTTCAAGTATAAGTAGAGACAAGAAGATACTTGCAAAAGATGCGAAGCTAGAAATAACAAAGCTTATAACCAGATTGAATATATGGGATAGCTATAAGTGAAGAGTTAAGAATGATATTGATTATATGTCTGGGTGATTTGGAGGGCAGTGGTGCCATTACAGTAGTAGGAAAATTGGGAAGAGGAGAGAGCTGGGGAGAAAAAAATAGGTTCTCTTTTGGACTTGTTGAGGTTGACCTGTTTAGGGGACTATCCAGTTTAAGATGCCTGATGGAGCAGTTGTGAGATGAAATAGGAGTTATTTAATTTCCATTTGTCTTTACAGTTTTTTAGTGTGTTTTCTGATAGTTTTCATTTCTTTTTAACATGCTCACATTTCTACTTGTCTTTTTTGGGGGGAATGGCCCTGGATGATATATATATATCAGTTCTCTTTATGATATGTTTTAGACTTTTTCCAAAGACTTGAGGTAAAACTATTTTGTAATTGATAACTTTTCTTCATGTAGCTACATTTATTCTCTTTATACAGAACTTTTTTGTTTAATATAAATGAAACTTTTAGTTTTATCTTATATGATCATTTCATCTAAGTGATACATTATAAAAAGTTTTGGAACTAGATTGAAGAAAACTGAGTTCAAATCCTAGCTCAAATATTTATCGATTATCCATGTGATCCTGTGTACATTTCTTAACATCTGTCTGTCTCAATTGCCTCATCTCTAAATAGGGTTAAAATAATACCTACTTCCAAGGGGAAGGGATGGGATTAGTGTGAAGATAAAATTAGATAAAGTTTGTAAAGCACTTTGCAAGCCTTTAAGTGAGGCATAAAATTAGCTATTATTTCTGTCCCTGATTGGCTAATAATTCTCCCCTAACCTATGGTGTCAAAGTTATATCCTTCTGTATCTTTATTTTTTTCTGTTGTGATTTTATATTTTTAGATTGCATAATTATTTGTAATTTATCATACTGTATGGTGTAAGGTGCACTTTATTTCTGCCAAACTGAGCTCTGCTTTTCCTGGCAGTTATTGTCAAATAAGGTATCCTCCCTCCACCCCCCAGCAATTTGTGTTCTTGGGCTTATCCAGCACTGCATTACCATGTTCATTTATTTCTCTGGATCATTTATGCTTATTTGATTAAAATTCTACCCTTCATGTACAGTGACTAGTGAAGGAAATGCCGCTTTGCATTTTGTAGGTCAGTAAAAAGGCTATATGCCTAAACTTTCAGATGTTTCTGAATAAGTACTCAGGTTTTACAGTCCTTTGTGAATGATTTTGAATTCTTCTAATGAGAATGACCAGAATACAGCTTTTCTTGTCTAGGAATCTACAGGGAACCCTAAATACCTGCTGCTAGATAATGAGCCTGGGTAGTTGTACTGGGGCTAGAATGTTTTGTTGGTTGTTTTCCTTTTCCCCTCTTTGCATCTTCTAAGATTGTCCAAGGTGTTTTCTATGGTGCTTTGCAGTTTTGTATCTTTTGATCCCAAAGGCTTTTTGACTCTCAAAAAAAAAAAAAAAAAAAAAAAAAAACCTCAAACTTGATACGATGCCCATTACCTCCTATAGCTAAGGATACTTTGAATGGATACTTTGAATGTTAACATCACAGGTCTATATCACAGATGCATGCTATTGGTATTATTTACGTTTAGAAAATAATTTAACATAAATGGAATTCTGAGCTTGAAAATCATCTACAAGCAACAGAAAGATTATGTTGAAGATAAGTATTTTAGGCCTGTCTTGGCTGTAGGAGCCAGAAAAATAACTGTCATTTTCACCTAGACAAATCGATCAAGTTGAAAAATAATAATGGAGAGAGTTTTGTCATAAAACTTGCTCTGGCTATCTTAAACTTGTGAACAGATTAAAATCATATGTCTTTTTATAGGTTACATCATTTTCCACAATGAAATTTCAGAATGTTCTGGTGATTTTTTTTGTTAAGAGTGGACTATCTGTTCCTAAATGCCTAGCATGCCGTAGGTAGTTAATAATGTGAAATACCAACAACAATAATGTGCTCCCTGTTTCAGCAACTACAGAAATAAGTCCCATATTTACAGCAAAAAGCAGTTGTCTTGAAGTGAGTGCGTGCTTCACAGAAAGAAGCTCTATGTTATACTTGCCAGCCCATGCATAAGGTTTGAAAGAGTTACAAATGGACAAATACATAAGTCTTTTCATTAATTCTGCTATTGCTTTATTCTGGCTTGATTGTATGTTTCAGAGATAGAGAAGGGATTAAATGTCAATGTGTTCCCCAAATAAGTAACTCCTACAGATTTTTGCTGAACGTAATTGTAAAGCCAGAATAAAGAAAAAATAAAGATCATTAAAGTTGAGCCTATGTGAAAAATTATAGCTGCATCTCTCTCTCTCTCTCTCTCTCTCTCTCTCTCTCTCTCTCTCTCTCT
>JAJPUD010009591.1:12882-24663 GCA_023553655.1 Myrmecobius fasciatus
TCTCTCTCTCTCTCTCTCTCTCTCTCTCTCTCTCTCTCTCTCTCTCTCTCTCTCACACACACACACACACACACACACACACACACACACACACTGTTGTCTTGGTATCACCAACACTGAACATGGTACCTTATATGTTTTAGGGGAGATCATGCAGTGAAATGGATAGTGTACTGGCTTTGGGGTTAGAGAACCTTGGCATTGGTACTATCCATGTGACATTGGGCAAATTGTGTAATTTCTCTGGGTTTCCTCTGAAATGCTAGATTTGGACTTGATGACCTCTGAGTTCCTTTCTAGTCCCTTCTTCATATAATGACCCTATGAAATACTTGTTGACTTGAATTGAATATGGACATGTTTTCCTTTTATGTTTTAAACCATTCACAAAGGAATTATCTCCAGGAAACTTCCTGGGAAATTGGGTCTAGCCAAAGATCCTCAGTGTGATACTTCAAGCTTATAAGTTGGGGACAGGCAGTCTTGAGGCTGGAGTCTTTGGATCCCATCGTCTCCAGGTGCTTGGAAGATATCTGGAGTTGAGTCTGCCCAGTCTAAGACTTGATGGGTCCAGTTCTATAGTTGTGTTCTTTTTGTTTTTATAGAAGTTGACACAAGGAGATTAAAAAAAAAGTCTTATTGAACCTTCTAATAAGTTCATCTCAATTCAGAACAAGAAAGATTTTCTCTCTCAGAACTTTGGACATCATTTTCCATATTCATTATTTGGCATATGCATTGATAAACAATATGCTGAAATAAGATGAAATAGTGGGGCAATGATAGTCTTGTTGGTATTGGGACTTTGGGTGGCATCTTCTCAAAGAGAAGGCAAGAGAATTCAATTTTTTCCTCTTTCTCCAGCTCTTATTTTCCCCAGAAATCTAAAACAAAGATCTGGCATAGAAGTCATAATTGGCTCAGAAGTATTTACAAGTAATTTGCCTCTTGATATGGCCTCATTGTTAAAGGACTGAGATGTTGGCTGTACCACATGAAGAAATGGAAAGCACAAAGTTAAAGGAGGCAAAAAAGGTACAAAGCAAGTAATTGCCTCTCTGAGGCTGTAGCACTGGGCAGAGGGCAAGGTTACTGGTAGTATTATGAGAAATGTGTAAAGGGCTAGAAATTGGAGGAGGGGGCTTTATTAATGTTTTGGTATCTGGGGTTCCTTTTGCTTTGTTCTGTTTCATTTTGTGGTTGTGTTTGGAGAAAATCAGTCTTTCTTTAAAGTATCATTACTGCTTTATACATTACTGAGCTGCATTGCAGGCAATTCTGATAAGGAAAGGGAGTGCAGGCATAAAAAAGAAATCCATAGATAATATAAAACACTAATTTTAGCCCTTTATTTTGACGACTCCTTCATCACATAATTATGAGAACCATTAACCAGTCAAAGTGATGATGAAGATATTCTATGTTTCCCTATATTTTTGTTAATTATATAACTAAGAAATATAAAAGAACATACAAAATATAAATTATAAGCACACTATAACAGTATTAATTTGCAGGTAAATTGTGGAGATGCCTGCAGAAAAACAATTAGTTATAAAATTACAGATGTTAATAACATCTTCATTTATTGGTGAATACTGGTATCTTATTTCTTTGATATTAACTATTTATCTAGTATCCTTAGTTAAAGTGCTGATTTAATATAAACATAAGGGATGGCTTTCTTTTCCTTAATTTTAATGTTGTGATAAATTTCAAAGTACGCCACTAGAGTGTGCTAAAACATTTTTGTAGATACAACATTATTCCTCCAAATTGGTATTATGATAAGTTGGTCTAGGGGAAGGATCTAGTTTTTGTTAGCTTAATATTATGTGACCCACTCTTCCTCCCTGAAAGGTCTTCAATAGGCAGGAAGATCCAAAGACTATAGAGAGAGGTACACGTACTGTATAGACTAGAAGCCTTTCCTCTTTTTTTCTTCCCTCCTTTCCTTCTTACTTTCCTCCCTCTTTCTTTTCCTCTCTTCTTTCTTCCTTCCCTTCCTCTCTCCCTGTTTCCAAAGATCAGCAGCAGCCAGGTGTGCTGCAGACCTACACTGGAGAAGTCCGGAGTATCCATATCTTGGCTGAGGTTTCTCCCTGCTCACCAGGATACCCAGATAGAAAAGAGTGCAGTATGGTGGTGCTATGAGAGAAGCTGGAGTAGATTATGAGATGAGGAGTAGAGGCAGACTAGTGGAGAGCCGGAATGAAGCATGGTGGGTAAATGCTTGGATGCCAGTTCTCTGTCCTCTCATGTTTTTCCTTGGTTGACAGAAGCAGAATCAGGGAGAAAAAGCTTTCCTCTCTATCTGTGGAGCAGAAAGTTGTGTTCCATTTGCTAGCCTATCATTTGTTTGCTGGTTTTTTCCCCTATGATCTGGTAGTCCCCTTTTTGCTGACAGACAAAAGATGCTTGCATTTATAAATTGTATTCCTTATTTTGCAGATATCATTAAAAATAAAAACTAGATGGCTGTCTACCATGAGTTTGTGAATACACTGAGTGTAATTGTTACATGGTGAGGAGAGGCAAGTCAGGTGAGAGTTTCTTCAATTTATTAGTAATATATCAAAATTATTCTTGTTCTATACATGTTTCCTTTGTTTGGATTGGGTATAAGAAAAGCTAGTAAGAGATAGGCATAAAAACCACATACAATGGATGTTGGGACTGGTTTTGCTTGAGAGTATATTGTCCTAAATGCTAATGGTGCTGCTGGCCTTGACTGTGACAGAGAAATTATGTATCTTTACCTTACGCGATCTTTCCTGTGGCAGCTGCTGGCTACCAAGGCTCATCAGTGGAAAAAAGATTCTTTGCATCATACATAATGGCTACATGCTCATCTCCCAGAAACCCTTTGAGGAATTACATAAGGTGTATTCTCAAATATTAATACAGCAAATTTTTCATGTTTATGTTTCAGATCCTAGATTTTCTTATTCTTTCTGGAATTATTTTCTCAGCTTGCGAGCTTATTACAAATACTAACTATAAAAACAATTGCCATCATTTATTGCAGCAAGAAGTAATATACAGTGTTTCTCCTTTCTAGTAGCTTTGATGGAAGTCTATGTGAATAATTCTTTACTGGCAGGGAAAAACAGTATATTTGTAATATGTTAATGAAATCTGCACAGTAGTTGCCACACCTACATGGTACCAAATAGCAAATGGAAGCCTCCATTATTTTGTCAGCTTTCCAAATATTTTCTCTACACAATACCAGATATCTCAATACCTGTGAAAAGCTGGGATATTGACTGAACTTTCAAGTTTTCATTCAGAGGTTTGCTATTAAACTCATAATGTACAAAATTGTGTGTGTCTGTGTGCTTGCCTATCTATATATATATCTCTCTCTCTCTCTCTCTCTCTCTCTATATATATATATATATATATATATACATATATATATATATATATATATTAAGATATATAAATATATATATATATATATATATTAAGCCAGTCTCAGGACCAGGAATGTCTGGGTTCAGGTCCTGCCTCTGTTACCTTGGACAAATCATACTCTGTCAGTGATTTGCCATTTCCTATTCTAGCTCATTTTTACAAATGAGAAAACTGAGGCAAACAGGGTCATCAATCTAGGAAGTGCTATCAGTTCTTAACTCCAAGCCCTACATTCTGTCCACTCCACTACCTAGCTGTCCCTGATGTGGCTTACCTGTTAACTGCCAGTTTTTAGCACCACAGTCCCATTCAATTAATCAACACAAAGTAGCTTTTCCAAAGGAATTTTTATTGCAAAGAAAATAGCAGGAACTAAAGTTATACATATGTAATCCCCCCTCCACCAGATTCTTCCTTTACACACACCTTTGTCCCAGGGGAGAGTGGGCTCAAACTTGACTTTAGCAAGTTCACTCCCAAATTTGTAATGGGTCCTAGATGACTCCATTTCTCAGTTATTGCTGAACTGGATCACTTTGGTCATTTCTTAAGTGAACTCTGACTCCTGGAATTTGGTTGGCTTGCCATTCTGATGTCTTGAATATCATAGAGTTTCTCCTTCTTCTTTGCCCTTTCCTGAAAAACTTGAGAGAATAGACTAGAGAGACAGAAGAAATAGTGTTCAGAGGCTACATGACCCCTCTAGTGACAGAGGTCTGAGGACTCTCTCTCTTCATTGAGGATTTAGTCTTTTCCTTGTTTTGTCTTGTTAATGCTTTTTAACTGCACTCAAGTATTACCTCTGCAGTATTTATTTTCATCGCAAGGTTAACATACTGCAACCTGTTACAGAATGTTTCTATATGGTTCCATGTCCAGATGGGTGTTGTATTAACCAAACACATGGCACATGCTCATCAAAACTCATTGACCAGTCCTCTGCTGCATGTAACATGAGAAAATTGGCAATGCCCCTTCCGATGTGAAAGCTATGCACATGTGTTTATTTATGTATTCACAAGTACATTTAGGTAGACATATGAAAACATGGATAATAGATTGTATGTGATAAAAGATATTCTATAAAAAGACGAACCTGTCATGTGTCAGGAGTATGGGCTAACTGGTGAGCAGCTTGTATGGGTTCTACTGTTATACTTGCACCATCAGAAAATAGGTGGAATGTCCTTCACTGTCAGAAGACCTGTACCTTCATTACCTGAGCTGCATAGTCATGAAAGGATAGCTTTTCATACCTTTGAATATCAATGAGATTGTAGATATATTTGAGAATTGGACCAAAGTGCAGGGATTGTTTACTTTGATTGGATTACACCACCACTCCTCCCCTTTGGTAGTTGGGCAAAACTAATGGAGTCTTTAAAATTATATTTTGGGGACAGCTTGATGGCACAGTGAATAGCTGTGGAGTCAGGAGGATCTGAGTTCAAATCCAGCCTCAGATATTTAACACTTCCTAGTTGTGTAACCCTGGGCCAGTCACTTAACTCCAGTTGCCTTGGGAAAGAAGAATTATGTTTTAAATGCATAGAATTAAAAAGAATCTTAATATCAAGATAGTCTTTAAACATTTTTAATAAACACTTATTCAACAGCAGATTTAGAACTTCTAATATAGAACTTGAAATGTAACACCACTTTAGTGTCCATCCTGGACATCTCTGCCTTTATTAGTCATATTGTTGAAGACCATTGATATGGCTGAGAAGCTTTGTACTTTCAGAAGAAGAAGCTGGGGACATCAGAATTTATCTAATTTCTGGTTCTCTTTTAAGAGAATTCGCATTAGCTCATCCACAAACTAGCAAGTGCCAAATATTTTAACATAAAATATATGTATTTATTAAAACATTAGGAAATGAAATGGAATTCACTTCTGAGCCTCAGTCATCACTTGAATTAGGACCATCTTGTTGACTATCCCCAGAGTGGTCAATCCTCAATTCTTTAAGAAATTCATGACTTGAATAGAAAAAGTCCCACAAGTGTGAGTGGTGTTGGCCTCTCAGTGCATGTGGCATCTACTTTCATCTTAGCTCTAGGCCTACATGCCTTGTCCATTTATATAACACAGACAGACGGTCACAGCTCCCACATTTGGTTTCTTTCAGCTATTCAACAGTGATATTCTGACAGCTTATGCCTGACTTGCCACATGATTCCTAGACCCTGCTGTCATGGTCCATGATTACTTCTAACTCCCCTGTACTCTCCCCAACCTTTGCTTCTGTGCTTTAAATGTCCATCATGATGGAAAAACATATCTCATTTCCCTGCAACAAACATCTCTGCTTCAGTCTCAGGGCATTATGGGCAAATGGTTCTTTTTCTTATTAAGTCAGTCAAATGAAACAAAAACTCTAAAAGAAAGAATTGGAAGAATAAGGAGTTTACGAGAGTCAATGGTTAATCTAATACAAGAAATGAGCTCCCTAAAAGCTAACTAGACTAGACCAAACTGAAATCAATTACTCACTCCATGAGATATGAAGAAATAATAGAACAAAAGATGGGAAAATAGAAGAAAATGTAACAATTGATACACAAAAAACTTGACCCAGAAACAAGCTAAGGAGAAAGAATTAAAATTATCGGTATGTCTGAAAACAACAACTTTAGATTAAAAAGTTTTGGAAGTACATTTTTTTTTCTTTTAAAGAAAAATTTATTGTAATTTAAGGCTCCTCTTCCCCTTTAAACTTTTTTTTATTTAAAGCTTTTTATTTGTATGACATGTATATGGGTAGTTTCCCAACATTGATCTTTACAAAGCTTTCCATTACAAATTTTACCCCCAGTCCCCTCCCCTCCCCTAGATGGCAGGAAGTCCACTACATGTTAATAATGTTGAAATGCTTGAGAAGTTATGCAAGAAAAATCCTATCTACAAGAAAAAAAAAGAATCAGAGAAAGGCAACACAATGCAAGCAAATGTCAATAGAGATCATGAAAATGTTACGTTGTGGTCCATATTTCATATCCCTCTCTCTGGGTGTATATGGTTTTCTTCATTGAACAATTTAAACTGGTTTGAGACAATTCTTTGTGGCAGAGAGCCATGTCCATCAGAATTGATCATCATGTAATACTGTTGTTGCCGTGTATGATGATCTCCTGGTTCTGCTCGTTTCACTCAGCATCAGTTCATGCAAGTCCCTCCAGGCCTCTCTGAAATCATCCTGCTGGTCGTTTCTTACAGAGCAATAATATTCCATAACATTCATATACCATAATTTATTCAGCCACTCTCCAATTGATGGGCATCCCTTCAGTTTCCAGTTTCTAGCCACTACAAAAAGGGTTACCACAAACATTCTTGCACAGGTGGGTCCCTTTCCCTCCTCTAAGATCTCTTTGGGATATAGGCCCAGTAGAAACACTGCTGGGTCAAAGGGTATGCACAGTTTAACAACTTTTTGAGCATAGCTCCAAATTGCTCTCAAGAATGGTTGGATCTGTTCACAGTTCCACCAACAATGTATTAGTGTTGGAAGTACATTTTAAGAAATCCTCCACAGAAGCTCCTTCATCATCCTGTAAGATCTTTTTAGCATTGGTTCTCCACCTTCAGTCTCAGCCTCTCTGATGGAAGGATGAGTTTTAAACACTAAACCTCCATTTGAGGAGCTAACTCAGGTGTCTCATTTCTCACCTGACTGTACTATTTTAAGGCTTCTCCATTCCTCCATATCGGGATACCTTCTTCTTCTTGCCCTTTCCTTCCACTAAATCTTCATCCCGCTTTTTTGTGTTGCTTTAACATTTTCAACTATAAGCTTCTTGAGGACAGGGCCTGTGGGTTTGTATCCCCAGTATTTAACACTATGCCTGACACATGGTAGGTACTTAAAATTTGTTTATTAATTCATTGACTGAAAATAAACAGCTCCCAAGTTAAAAACAAAAACAGAAAAGCAAATATCCATAAAGACATGGTCCAAACACTAAAGACACACAGTCGGGATCATAGCTGATCTAGCAGTTTCTATTGAAAACCATAAGCAGTCTTGGAATACAATATTCCAAAAGACTTAAAAACAAGTATAACTTACTCTTTCAAGTTGAGTAGACCACAGTGGAAAAAAAAAAGTTTTATAATGGAATTGAGGACATGGAAGCATTTCTCATGAAAAGACCAAAACTTAGAGATTTGAAAATACAAATACAAGCTGTGAAAGACTTAGGTAAATTTATCTAAGCAATTAGAAGGGGCTATATGATGATGGTACTAACAGTCTGACAGAGAAGAAACTAGAATCTTGTCAAAGTGTCTTCAAAGGTATTGAGGGAATTAAGAAAAAAGAAGGCTTGGAAGTGAATTAGTTCTTTGGTGAGAGTTGGAAGCAGGGAGGGAAAAGGGAGGTGGTGGTGGGAAAAAGAGAAAACAATAGTGTAAAAAGGAGGAAGAAGAGGTCGACCCTTGCTGTTTCTCGTAGTTGATGGCATGATATAATGGGGACTGGAAGAGCCTTCCCCTGGCAGCAGGTATCTCCTCACTTGGGGAGGCTGGGATGTCTGCTTGTGAGAGAGTGCTGATGGCACATTTCGAAAATAGGGACAAAAACTCTAAGCATGTGCAGAAGTTCTTTAATAGTTGCAAGTCTGCTAATCACAAGGCTGTTTAGGCATTTAGAAAATACCATTGGCCAGCACCACCCCAAGTTTGCTTTTTGATTAAAATCTGGTGAGAGAGAATACTATAAGTAAAGAATGAGTTCACATACTTAATACCTGTGTGATTTTTGGAAACTCACTTAACCTCTGGTTGCCTCAGTCCCCTCAAATGTAAAATGGTTATAACAACAACCTTGTAGGATTGTTGTAAAGATCAAATAAGATAATATTTGCAGAAAGCAAATATGATAGGTACATATTATATAGCATATAATAGGTACAATATAAATGTTTATTCCTTCCCTTTTGCCTGAGACTGAGTAGTATAAACTGATGGAGAGTGAGGTGATGAGAATCAGGTGTACACTTTATACAAAGATAACAAATTGTTTAAAATACCCTACCATCTGATAGCTAAACCAGGTAGGGTGAAAACAGAGAAAGAAAACTATGGACCCATTTCCCTAATGAATATTGATGCAAAAATCTTAAATAAGATTTTAGCAACGAGATTACAGAAAGTTATCTGCAGGATAATACATCTTGACCAAGTAGGATTTATATCAGGAATGCAGGGCTGGTTCAATATCAGGAAAACTATCAGCATAATCAATTATATTAATAACCAAACTAACAAAAACCATATGATTATCTCCATAGATGCAGAAAAAGCATTTGATAAAATCCAACACCCATTCCTATTAAAAACACTAGAGAGTATAGGAATAAATGGGCTTTTCCTTAAAATGATTAGTAGCATCTACTTAAAACCATCAGCAAGCATCATATGTAATGGACACAAACTAGAACCATTCCCAATAAGATCAGGAGTGAAACAAGGCTGCCCACTGTCACCATTACTATTTAATATTGTATTAGAAATGTTAGCTTTGGCAATAAGAGAAGAAAAAGAGATAAAAGGAATTAGAGTAGGTAATGAAGAAACCAAATTATCAATCTTTGCAGATGACATGATGGTATACTTAGACAACCCTAGAGACTCAACTAAAAAACTACTAGAAACACTTCACAACTTTAGTAATGTTGCAGGATTCAAAATAAATCCACATAAATCATCAGCATTTTTTATATATTACCAACAAAGTTCAGCAGCAAGAGATACAAAAAGAAATTCCATTCAGAATAATGGATGATAGCATAAAATATTTGGGAATCTATCTGCCAAGAAAATGTCAGAAACTATACGAACTAAACTACAAAACACTTTTCACACAAATAAAATCAAACCTAGTCAATTGGAAAAACATTAAGTGCTCATAGGTAGGCCGAGCAAATATAATAAAAATGACAATACTACCCAAACTAATTTACTTATTTAGCACCATACCAATCAAACTCCCAAGCAATTATTTTACAGATCTAGAAAAAATAGTAGCAAAGTTCATTTGGAAGAACAAAAGGTCAAGAATTTCAAGGGAATTAATGAAAAAAAAAAGACAGATGAAGGTGGCCTTGCCGTACTAGATCTAAAACTATATTATAAAGCAGCAGTCATCAAAACCATTTGGTACTGGCTGAGAAATAGAGCAGTCGATCAGTGGCATAGGATAGGATATCAGGACAAGCTAGGTAATAATGTTAGCAATTTAGTGTTCGATAAACCCAAAGACCCCAGCTTTTGGGATAAGTACTCACTATTCAGCAAAAACTGCTGGGAAAATTGGAAAGTAGTGTGGAAGAAATTAAGGCTGGACCCACACCTAACACCGCACACCAAGATAAGATCTAAATGGGTTCATGATCTAGATATAAAGAGTGATATTATAACCAAATTAGAGGAACATAGGATAGTTTGCCTCTCAGACCTGTGGAGATGGAATAAATTTATGTCCAAAGAAGATCTGGAACTCTTAATTGAACAACAGATAGATAATTTTGATTATATTAAGTGAAAAAGTTTCTGTACAAACAAAACTAATGCAGACAAGATTAGGAGGGAAGCATCAAATTGGGAAATCATCTTTACATTTAAGGGTTCTGATAAAGGTCTCATCTCTAAGATATATAGAGAATTGTCTCACATTTATAAGAATTCAAGCCATTCTCCAATTGATAAATGGTCAAAGGATATGAACAGACAATTTTCAGATGATGACATTAAAACTATTTATAATCACGTGAAAAGGTGTTCCAAAACACTACTGATCAGAGAAATGCAAATTAAGACAACTCTGAGGTACCACTACACACCTGTCAGATTGGCTAAAATGACAGGAAAAGATAACGATGAATGTTGGAGGGGATGTGGGAAGACTGGGACACTGATGCATTGTTGGTGGAGCTGTGAACGGATCCAACCATTCTGGAGAGCAATTTGGAACTAGGCTCAAAAAGTGATCAAACTGTGCATAACCTTTGACCCAGCAGTGTTTCTATTGGGCCTATATCCCAAAGAAATCATAAAGGAAGGAAAGGGCCCCACATGTGCAAGAATGTTTGTGGCAGCTCTTTTTGTAGTGGCTAGAAACTAGAAACTGAATGGATGCCCATCAATTGGAGAGTGGCTGAATAAATTATGGTATATGAATGTTATGGAATATTATTGCTCTCTAAGAAACGACCGGCAGGACGATTTCAGAGAGGCCTGGAGAGACTTGCATGAACTGATGCTGAGTGAAATGAGCAGAACCAGGAGATCATTATACACGGCAACAACAATACTATATGAGGATCAGTTCTAAGGGACATGACTCTCTTCAACAATGAAATGCTTCAAATGTGGACCACAACATAACATTTTCATGTTCTCTATTGAGGTTTGCTTGCATTGTGTTTCCTTTATCGGATTATTCTTTCTTGTAGATACAATTTCTCCTGCACAAAAAAATGATGTGTGGCAATAACTGTACATATATTCGATTTCTTAAGTATTCTAACATAATTATCATGTAGTGGATATTCTGCCATCTAGGGGAGGGGTGGGGAGTAGGGGGGAAAAATTTGTAACAGAAAGCTTTGTAAGGGTTAATGTTTACGAATTACCCATACATATGTTTTGCAAATAAAAAGTATTAATAATAAAAAATACCCTACTGTACACAAAACAGATGCAGGTCTTTGAAGACTTGAGAAATCTTATTAATGCAATGAGAAACTATGCCTCCAGTGGACTTATGTTGAAATTACTCAAATGAGTGAAGAACACAAGGTGTAAAAAGAAAAGTTTTGGACATAACTATTATGTGAATTCATTTTACTTTACTGTTTATTTGCTATAAGTTTTTTTTGTCTCCCTTTCTTTCTTTTGGCTTTTAATGGTGGCAATGGTTGAAGATGGTCGGGAGAGGGGTTTAAGGACTAGGAAGGGGGTATTAGCAATTCTGATGCCAATTTTTTAAATGGGGCTATTTTTTATTGCCTAGAAGGGAACAAGAGGAACTTCAGAAGGAAGTACTGAGAAGTAGGGCAGTTTTTGAAAGTAATGTGCAGGATAAAAAATGAAACCTAGTTTCCTGAAGGAGGTTTTTTGATGTTGTTTTCTTTGCATGAAAATGCTCTTTCATTAATGTCTAATTATTTGGGAATAAAAACACTGAAAATAATAAGTGGTTTAGATTAGTTGACCAAGGGACTAAGGTCCCTTCTATCCCCAAAGTCTTATGATTTTACCTTATTCTCCCCTTTAGATAGGAGAGGGGATGTCATCATTCTATCTTGCTGCTTTGACCCAGGTATTTGCTAAGAAAAACTGGCCTTTTGAATTTG
>JAJPUD010009591.1:29663-49660 GCA_023553655.1 Myrmecobius fasciatus
CTTTGGGAAAATAACAAAGCTTATTCAAAGAAACATAGACTAAATGTTATTTTTAAAATGGCTATTTCCACAAGACCAAAACAATCGTTGAAAAATTTTAAGAGTTCATTCAACCCGATAAGTTGTTTTAGTTGCATAAATTTTAAACACTCTGGTCTCTGCTTCTCATCCTTAGCTCTGTGATGAACAGACCAGTATGTGAAGTTTTGGCACTGTGCAATATCAAAAGTTGAGATTTTTATCCTCCTTTAAGGACCCTGAAACCACTTATATGTGTCATCTCACTTGAGCTTTGTAACAAACATGTAAAGCAAATATTGCAGGAATGGATGTTTTCTTCTGATAGATGAGAAAAGATAGTGACTTGCCCAGATAGGGATGAGGTTCCAAACTAGGCGTCTATTGAGTCCCCAGCCAGTACTCTTTTGATTGTGTTCTGTGAGCACATTTACTTATTTTTCTAGATCTTTGTTAATAACTGGCATGCATACACTTTTTGTATACTATTAATTCTATTTTTAATTCACAGTAGGGTCCATTTCAGATAGAAAAAAGTTATATTTTTATTTTTGTTTTTTTAAGTTGTGGGTGTGGATCATGCAAAGAAGGGACATTTCCAACTTAATTATAAAGCTAGGAGCTGTTTTCATATAAACTGAAATTTTAAACATTTATTTGTTATCCCATTGATATTGCTCAGAAAATTTTGATATGCAATTTATAAAAACAATTTAAACTACTTGAAGTGGGAGGGGGAGGGCCCATTCTTTCCTCTGACTGAACATTCTGACTATTTTCAGTAGAGAAAATGTGTCTTACATTATTGTTCTTTAGAGGAAATTTCAGATAACATTTATAAAATTTGTATCTTTCCCCTCAAAAAAATTAACACTTTTTTCTTTTAAGAATTTCTAATTATGACTACCTTTTTAACCTATTCTATTCAATTTATGTTGTTTCTTTCTGGTTCTTTGTTTTGTAGTCGATTAAATTCTCTTTCAAATCACCAAATATTTGCTACTTCTGAATTATTTTGCAAAGCCTTTTTGACTGCTTTATCTCCCATTTCATTTTCTTTAATACCTACACACGCTGGGAGCCACACAAAAATGACATTGTTGCTGTGACATATTACCATATTAGAGACATCAATAATTCCCAAAGCCTATACCCACTCTGGTGATTGAAATTTCCAGGACAATATCATTGGCACTTAAAAGATCTGAAAAAATGACAGATTGTAAAGGTTGTACGTGAGCAATCTCATTCATTGCTCTAAGGACATCAAATAACTCAGCAGTATAACATGATAAGTAATCTACCAAGCTCACTGACTTTCTGCTCTTACACTCCTGTTGGGTGACTCTCAGAGGGCAAGGAGCCCCTTTGTGGGATTCAAAAGGAGCAAAGAACTCAAGTGGAAAATAATCCCTGGAGTTTTGTATAAGTAAATGCAAATTCATATGGAAAATTTCCCTGAATTTTCAGAGTTAATGAATAATGGAAATCCCAACAAAGCATCCTAATTAGTGGTTGCTGAAGCTTTAAAAGAAGGAAAGGTTTATATTAATTTCAGAAGTCAGTATGTAAATTTTACTTACTGACTAATGTAAATTTGTCCAGAGCCTCCTGTTTCTCTGTGTAAATAAGACACCATCATATGTTATTTCCATTTCTAAACTTGGTACAAAAGCTCCATTTGGAATCATTTGGCCTTGGTAGTTGTGGTTTGAATCTCAGACCTTGGTCAAGTTAGTGATGTTCTCTGGGCCTCAAGTTTCTTCATCTCTCTAATCTTCCTTTCAGCTTGTAATCTATAGTGTTCTGATCCTATGTGACTACTTTTTAAGATAACAAGATTTGAATATAAACCTGAGAGAGAGAGATGTTGATTGCTTCCACTCTGCTCTCATGAAATAATACTTTGCTGTTGTTGTTTTCTCCTTTCTTTGGAAGTTTGAACCATAATAGCTCTTTTCTCCCTTACAAAGTAACAAAAGAAGATGTAAGGCTGCAGATTGAATCACAGCAAATGTATATATCAAACGCCAGCCTGGAGAATCAAATGTTTGACACTTACAATCAAAGGACTCCTTTTACAATTCCAGGTAATAGAAAAGGGAATGCCTGATCCATTTCCCAAGAGGCTCTTGATACTTCTAATTCTATACTCTTAAGTCATGCATTGTTCAATTACAAACTGAATATGATGACCTCAAGATAAGTCATTATTCAGTCATACTACTAAATATTTCAATTCTGTAGTAAATGCCAGACTTTCCTTATTATTGGAGATAGGAAGGCAGTGAATTATAGGTGGCCAAAAAGTAGTCATAATTTAAATTGCTCACTTCTCTGAATACCTGACTGGAAAATGATGCTTCCTTTGGAAATTGTTTGCCACGACTGTAGATATTGACATGTGAATTTTTCTTATAATTTTGTCATCTTGAATTTAGTCACAAAAATAAAAAAAGAGAAATATTCCTAAAGCAAAAAAGTACTTTCTGGAAGAACCTTTCTGTTTTTCTCCAAGCATGTTAGAGACAGAAAAATAGAAGTAAATTAAATGAGTATATTATCTATGAGTAAACACACATATACATTGTGAAACCATTTTGTCTTAGTATTTTCCATATGAGATTTGAAAAAGAACCCTTTAGTTTCTTAAATCTTACCATTTTATATAAACAGATTGAATGAAGTGTACTTTAGTGCTTTTAGATATTTATTATTTAGAAAGAGTGAAATCTCCCTAAGCACTTTAAAAAACACTCTATTCCTATAAGATATAACAGGTACTACAGTCCTTTCTTAAGCCTCCTATTATAGTTTTTTTTTCCACTGTCTATAAATACAACACATAAAAACTCCTTATTACAGAATGCTTTATTAACATCAGAAGACAGTCTTGTGACATGATCTATGGTTGATTGATTTGCCTGAAAGCCACTTTAATACTGAGGAAGAAGATTATTCTTCTCTAGAAAGAATGACAGATTGCAATAAATCATTTCCTCCATCATCTTACATAGAGATGGAGTTAAGGCTATCAGTTGATAAGAACCTAAATCAGGAGATGAGCCTTTTTATAAAAAACTAAACCAAACCAAACCTGAAAATGCATAGATTGTGTTCTCATTTTTGTTATACTTCCAATACTGCAAATACAATCACTGGAAATATGATGAAATACGTGCAAGTAATTTGAATATATACCTGACACAGAAAAGAACTCTTTGGTACTCCTTTGGGGAATGTTTTATATTGAGCCTTAAGGTATCATCAAGTTTTCTAACTGGTAAAATGATCCTGAAGAAATCAATATGCTTGTCTGATTTCTATGTTGTTTGAAGTAGCCTTTTTGCCTAATTTGGAATGATAGTATGAAAGCCAGGGATTGTTACTGTGGTAATGTAAACTGCAAGCTTTCGAATTTGGGCCTTTTAAAATTCCTCCTGAATTTCCAGAATTGGTTCTTCATGCCAAGTGGTCCTTTTGTATCTTGAAACAACTGTGATTTTTAAAAGTGTACCTCCTTGGGGGCCACTTCTTCAACTGGGCCCTTGTATTCTAAGGTTGGGATCCTTAGAAGAAAATGTTCTTTATCTTCTTTTCAAAAGTAAATAGTAAGTAGATAATGGGGGCCAGTTTCTATCTCCCTTACTGCTGATTGGTAATTGTTGCTATTATCATTGGTGGTCAGTTGTCCTACTCTTTGTGACCCATTTGGAGTTTTCTTGGCAGAGACAATAGAGTAGTTTGCCATTCCCTTCTCCTGCTCATTTTACAGATGAGGAAACTGAGGCAAACAGTATGACGTGATTTATCTAGGATCCCACAGCTAGGAAGTGTTTGAGGTCAGATCTGAACTCAGAAGATGAGTCTTCAGGATGGCAGGTTCAGTGCTCTAGCCAGTGTGCCATATAGCTGCTTAACTGGTGATTGATCCCAGACAATAAAGGAGGTTAGGCTTCTTTGTTGACGCTATTGTCCCAAACGATAGACTCTGTTGGCAGCTACTTTGTTCACTCAGGTTCTGATCTGCCTGTTCTTCCTGTAAGATCCCATCTGTTCTGCCATCCAAGGAGGATAGTGTCCCTGGTGAGCCCTCTTATGGTAGCCACTTAGTGCTTCTACTGTTGGTCTTTTTTTTTTCCCAAAGAGGACCAGTGATTTCATGGTTTGATGACTTGACTTTTGTGTGTGAATTGGATTTAAATGAGACAGAATTATACTAAATCATAAAACTTATTTTCTCTTTTGAGGTCCTCAGAGTACTGCAGCAAGACAAATGTTGAAACAACTGGCACTAGTCCAAATTGTGGTGGATGATGTTGGAGTTTTCAGTGTCTGACTATGTTCTGAGCGCTCCACAGTAATTTTTTCAGCCACCTCTGTGGTTATTGGAACAAAGTATTCTTGTGTGCCCATTTTGCGAGGGGAAGACTTCCCATGCTTGAGGTAGATACCCCCCCAAGTCACTGGTGGGTTTGAGGCCTGTCAGTTATCCTCAACCTGGTTTAGCCCATCTGCCTAGACAATTTACCAGAATGTGGCCAGTGTGTGTCCTTTGGCTTCTTGAAACCACAGGTGAAAGTTGGGGGAGAGGTAGACCCCACAGGTGGATGATTAGCCCTCCTGCCAGAGGTGCTGCTTCTCCCTGTTGTACAGTTCTTTCAAGCACTGTCTTAAGAAACTTGTTGAAAGCTCCTTTGAGCTATAGCAGAGAAGCAAGAATGTGTGCCATGTTTTAAGCATTAAACTTCCTAACTACACTCCCAGTTTTCTTCTGCTGTTTTTTTTTTCTGCTGACTGATTTCAGTTGACTCCCCCTAAAGAGTGTGTAAACTTGGGTGTATTGAGAATTTACCATAAGCCTATAAATTAGCTTTATATTTGTCCTAACTCCTCCTTCCCTCTAAAGTACATAGAGGCAGATATGTGGATCTAGTCCTTGGAATAATGCTTGATGCCTTATGGTACTACAAAGTAGATGTAAAAGCTAAACTCAGAGACTTACCAGATGAGTTTTCAGGTGTCTTCCAAGTCCGTGATGCTAGGTCATAGTATTTAAAATAGTGAATTTAGCCTCCTATTGTTTGAATCCTGATTTGATCAAATGCAGAAATTTTTTAGTATAATTTTGCAATGGGTGATGGTTTCAGAAATGATGACTGAACTTCTATAACTTTCTTATAATAATCCTTGTTGCTATTCAGTAAAGTTTGGTGGCTTCATCTCTGTGAGTTAGTGATGTATTCAAATAGAAAATGACTTACTAAGACAAATAGGCAAAAAACATTTTTTAAAAGTTTGGGTAAAAGTTAAAGGAGGTGCTAGTGATTGGGGATTCTTATTCTCCTAAATGAAATGATAACAGAAGGAAATATTGAAGCAATCAATCAAACAGAATTTTGTAATTTTTAGAAATCTGGGTAAAACTTTGAAATTGCCAGAACCAATATTTTGGTTCTAAACTCATCTTTTTGATGTCATTGAAGGAAAGGACTAATTGGTGCTACCCAAAATAGTTTGTTGTCAATGTCTTGTTGCACTTTAGAGTCTGGGGCACTGAGACTTTTATATCACAGCTGCAACAATATATCTGCTTGCTTGGTGCTTAGCACAGCGACTGGCACATAGTAAGTACTTAATAAAATTGATTGTTCTTCTGTAGGGTAATATGCAATGATGAATTACCTTATCACAATGGGGAGAGGGAAGAAACAATTGTCTTCTGAGGACAGTTGAACCCTAAGATCTTCAAGGGTCATTTTTGTTGTCATTCACTTGGATCCAGCTCTTCACAAACCCCATTTGAGATTTTCTTGTCAAGATACTGCTGAAGAAGAAATGACCAGCAAGATGATTTCAGAGAGGCTTGGAGAGACTTACATGAACTGATGCTGAGTGGAATGAGCAGAACCAGGAGATCATTATACACGGCAACAACAGTATTATAGGACGATCAATTCTGATGGACATGGCTCTCTTCAACAATGAAATGTTCCAAACCACCTCCAATTGTTCACTGAAGAAAGCCATATACACCCAGAGAGAGGGATGTGAAATGTGGACCACAACATAACATTCTCATACTCCTTGATTGATGTTTGCTTGCATTGTGTTTCCTTTATCTGATATATTTTTTGTGTAGATAAGATTTCTCTTGCACAACAATGATAAGTTTGGAAATATGTATACATATATTCGATTTGCCAATATTTTAACATAATTAACATGTAGTGGATATCCTGCCATCTAGGGAAGGGGTGGGGAGTTGGGGGGAAAAATTTGTAACGGAAAGCTATGTAAGGGTTATTGTTGAAGAATTACCCACACATATGTTATGCAAATAAAATAAAATAAAAAAAAGATACTGCTAAAGTGACTTGTCATTTCCTTCTCCAGTTTGTTTTACAGAGAAGAAAAATGAGGCAAAAAGGGTGAAGTGATTTGCCCAGGGTCTTACAACCAATATGGTCATATTTTTGCCCAATTATTCATATTTGTTAAAATAATTTGTTTTTCATTTGAGTGAAAGTTAGAGGAGGTGCTAGTAATAGGTATTCCTCTTCTCCTAAATAAAAAGAGAACAGAATTAAGAACTGAAGGAATGAGACAAACAGTCTTTGGATGTTGTATACTGAACCTTTACTTACAATGAAAAACAAATTCTACCTCATAGAAATTCATAGTTCCACGTACAATTACCTTTTTTTTGTTTTCTAAGGCATTTTCGAATTGCTTTTTGAGGTTTAAATGCAGAAAACATTGGAATATATAAACTCATTCTGCTTCAAGATGAGTATTCTTTAAATTCAGGGTGTATATATATATATATATGTATATATATGTATAATAAAAAATCCCTTTTTAAAGTGACTATTTCTATTTTTCTGTTCCATACCAGGGTTATTAAACTAGAGTATGTGGACTTGTTTGTTTTTTCTTGATAACTGTGTTTCAATTTCAGAAATCCATAGAATTCATCTAATTTTATTTTCCTCTATTTAGAGATCTAGAAATTCTGGACCTAAACTAGAAAATTAAACAATAAATAAGAAAAATTTAAGTTTTTTTTTTTTTAAAGAAGATTTTCCTAGACCATTAAGAGATTAAGCAATATGGCCAACACAGAGACTATACGTATTAATTCTGAAATCTAGTTCTTCCTGGCTATGAGGCCAACTGTGTCCATTATGTGATACTGCCTTTTATCAAATCTCTTAATTGTCTACATAATTTTCTTCCATTCTAAACACCATAATTTTGTTTACATATAGGAACAGTTTTATCTCGCGCTTATGCACTTTTAATTTTCTTCTCTTGGATTTGAGAGACTTTTGGCTTATTTTTGGCAGGAAATGTTTTTTGTGTCTGATCACTAGCATCTTTGGAAATTCCACCAAATAACAGGGAGAGGGAACATCCCTGTTTTAGTCCTTTTTATCCTGAGAGAAATTCTCATGTTTCTCCATTGCAAATAATACTAGATCTGTTTTAGATGTTATCATTCTGAACATATTAAAGAACATCCTTTCCATACATATGTTTTAGAGATTTCAATTTAAGTTGATAATATATTGAATAATGAAAATTATTCAATTAAGTTGATAATATATATGATAATCAATATAAGTTGATAAGTTGACAATATATTGAATAATAATAATTAATTCAAATTAAGTTGATCAAATACTTTTTCTGCAACTATTGAAATAATTGCATGGGTTTTGCTGTATATATAATGTATTATGCTAATTGTGTTTCACATGTTGAACCTTCCTTGCATTCCTGGAATGAAACCAAGTAGAATATGATGAATTTTTTTCTGGATATATTGCTGTCATCTTTTTACAATCTTTTTGGCTTAAAATTTTTTTTTCATGGGCAGTTAGATGGCGCAATGGATAGAGCACACCAGCCTTGAAGTCAGGAGGACCTGAGTTCAAATCTGGTTTCAGACGCTTAACATTCCCTAGCTGTGTGACCCTGGGCAAGTCACTTAACCTCAATTGCCTCAGAAAAAAAAAAATTCATCAATATACATTAGTGAAATCATCCTATAGTCTCTGCTTGGTTTAGATATCTGGACCATATTTATTACAAAAAATGACATAGGGAAAGTACCTTCTTTCTCTGTTTTTGACAAACTTCTGTAACAGAAGTATTATTTCCCTTTAAGTATCTATTTGTGAATCCATCTGTACCAAGATCATTTCTTTCTTTTCATATCTTGTGTCTAGGCTCCTTAAATCAGTTCCTAACTGGTCGTTTTGGATTTAATCCCTTCCCTGCACCAGTTCTCCAGCTCTCGAAGCTTCATGCAACCCACTTACGGAAGAATCCTTTCAGAACACTACTTTTTTCATGTCAGTTCTCTATAGAAAAGTCTTTAATAGTTCTTTTTTGCCTATAGACAAAAATTCTAAACTTTTTTTATACACATTACCAAACTTATCATTGTTATGCAAGAAAAATTGTATCTACACAAAAGACATATCAGATAAAGAAAACACAATGTAAGCAAACATCAATCAAGAGTATGAGAATGTTATATTGTGGTCCACATTTCACATCTCTCTCTCTGGGTGTATATGGCTTTGTTCGGTGAACAATTGGAACTGGTTTGAAACATTTCATTGTTGAAGAGAGCCATGTCTATCAGAATTGATCATCATATAGTCTTGTTGCCGTGTATAATGATCTCCTGGTTCTGCTCATTGCACTCAGCATCAGTTCATGCAAGTCTCTCCAGGCCTCTCTGAAATCGTCCTGCTGGTCATTTCTTACAGAACAATAAGTTCATAGTATTCATATACCATAATTTATTCAGCCATTCTCCAATTGAAGGGCATCCATTCAGTTTCCAGTTTCTAGCCACTACAAAAAGGGCTGCCACAAACATTCTTGCACATGTGGGGCCCTTTCCTTCCTTTAAGATTTCTTTGGGATATAAGCCCAATAGAAATGCTGCTGGGTCAAAGGGTATGCACAGTTTGATAACTTTTTGAGCATAGCTCCAAATTGCTCTCCAGAATGGCTGTATCTGTTCACAGCTCCACCAACAATGCATCAGTGTCCCAGCCTTCCCACATCCCCTCCAACATTCATCATTAACTTTTCCTGTCATTTTAGCCAATCTGACAGGTGTGTAGTGGTACCTCAGGGTTGTCTTGATTTGCATTTCTCTGATCAATAGTGATTTGGAGCACCTTTTCATATGATTATAAATAGTTTTAATTTCATCCTCTGAAAATTGTCTGTTCATATCCTTTGACCATTTATGGATTGGAGAATGGCTTGAATTTTTATAAATATGAGACAATTCTCTATATATTTTAGAGATGAGACCTTTATCAGAACCCTTAAATGTAAAGATGATTTCCCAATTTATTACTTCCCTCCTAATCTTGACTGCATTGGTTTTGTTTGTACAAAAACTTTTTAAATTAATATGGTCAAAGTTATCTATCTGGTTTTCAATTAAGAGTTCCAGTTCTTCTTTGGACATAAATTTATTCCATCTCCATAGGTCTGAGAGGCAAACTATATTACATTCCTCTAATTTACTTATAGTATCACTCTTTATATCCAGATCATGAACCCATTTAGATCTTATCTTGGTATGTGGTGTTAGATGTGGGTCAAGCCCTAATTTCTTCCACACTAGTTTCCAGTTTTCCCAGCAGTTTTTGTCAAATAGTGAGTACTTATCCCAGAAGCTGGGATCTTTGGGTTTATCAAACACTAAATTGCTATAGTTATTGCCTAGTTTGTCTTGTGATTCTATCCTATTCCACTGATTGACTACTCTATTTCTTAGCCAGTACCAAATGGTTTTGATGATTGCTGCTTTGTAATATAGTTTTAGATCTGGTACAGCAAGTCCACCATCATCAGCCTTTTTTTCCCATTAATTCTCTTGAAACTCTTGACCTTTTGTTCTTCCAAATGAAAAAAATTCCAAACTTTTAAACCTAATTTTCAGGTCATCTGGAAATATATACAGTAGAATATCACTGACTTAACCAAACACATGACCATTGCCATTTCATAAAATGCAGAAAAAAGAATGAATTTCTACACTCTGTTTTGGGAAATCATCAAAGCAAATTTCCCAGAAATGGCAAAACAATAGCTAAAAAAACAAATAAGATGAGTCTACAGGACAACCACAAGGAAGAACCCAAGATCATAACATGACTAAACCCATCTTGGTTCAATTCCAAGCTACAAAGGTATAGAAAATTCACTCCAAGCCACTTTAAAAAATCCTTTATGAAGGAAATGGTTTGAATCACATGATAATCTCTTTTCATGGAGAGAAAGGGATAATTACAGAAATTGGAATATACTGTTTACAAAATTGATGTATGGGCCATGAACACAGAATTACCCAGAAAAATTAAATGGGCTTATGAAGAGAGGAGATAGCTATTTGAAAAGCAAACAGACTTTGAAAAGACACATGTCTACTTCAGAGAGGTTTAATAGTCAAAAAAATACTGTTGCATCTTCCTTGTATTAAATCCTTGCTAACATAACATGAGAACTCTTGAGGTATGGCTTTGCATTAATTACTGTTTCAGAAGGGAGGTTTTGGACAAGAAGGAAGAAAAAGAAAAAAAATGAAGCACCTGGGAGGAAGGGCAGAATAATTCCAAAGCAGAGAAACCTACATAGTCACTATCATAAATACTTTGGTTAGGGTGACTTGGTAAAATTTGAATTAATTTAAGAAATATTAAGAATAAGAAAGTGCACATGTTCATTTCGCAGATTATTACTGAAGAAAAGACAAACCTAACAATTATGCTTCCAAATGCAAATGTACTAACCAGCATAATGAATAAAAAGCAGAATTCAGCAGTATGCTGCTTTCAGGAAACATTCAATTCTGAAATATTTGAATAAATTCAAGTTGAGAAACTGATCTTAAATTTTTTGTGTTACTACCAAATCTTCTCAACAAAGACTAACCCTAATAATATCAGTCAAAATCAATCTCAAATCAGAAATATTACAAAGAAGAAAAGCATTACTTTTTAAAAGTACTTTTTGCAAAGTGAGACTATCATTGATATATCTAAATATACACATATACATTATACACACACACACACACACACACACACACACATATATATATATATATATATATATATATTTAACAATTCTGAAGCAAAATTCATCAAGGAAACTTTCACAGATTTGTAAGAGCAAATTGACTATAAAATATAGATTTTGTAAAGTATAGCTTTTAAATCTCCACTATCACCATGTGATAAATCTAACAAAGAGATAACAAAAACAGGCAAAGAGGTAAAAAAAAAGAAATTAGATTTATCAGACAAATTTAATGAACTAAATGGGGCAAGTAGTATGTTTTCTGTTTGACTTAGTCAAAAAAAATGCCCACTTACAAGTTCTTTGGTTGAGGATGCCCATCTCTTGGATCCCAACCAGAAAGTGTGTGTGTGGGGGGGGGGGGGGCTTTGAGCATATAATAGGCACTTCATAAATGCTTGTTACCTTACATTATTTTTGTAGGAGGAAAATCAGGACAGAGTGGCAGTCACACAAATCCAGAGAAGAGAAAGTTTCTTGGATAGTGAAGATGGCTGACTTTACATAGTGCTTTAAAGTTTGCAAAACAATGTCTGCCATTAAACAACTAGTTATTTAGTTGACAGGAACAGAGACAGGGAGGGCAGGGTATGCCATGACAACTGATGAGAATGGCATATCCCTTTTAGCTTTAGAGCCGAGATATCATTTTTTATATATATCCTCTTCCTCAAACCTCTCAACTAGTATACATGGGAGGTACTACTCCATTCTTTGATGAAGAAAATGAGGCTTAAAGAAATTAACTGATTGGTCATAGAATAATTGTAACCATCTCTTTCTGGTACTCTGTCCACTGTGACATTCTCAACAGTGGAAATGCCCCACTCTATGTTTTGGGCCCACCCTGGGTTCTGATCCCACCTCAACCCCCAACGTTTTCCCCACTCATGAATTGTCTACCTTGTTGCCTGAAATTAAAAACCAAATGTACTGCCATTTTGAAGAAATTGCGGTCAGATCTTTTGATTCTAGTTACTGCCAAGTAGGGTGGAATCAGTAGCTGTGGAAAGAGAGTAGAAAACCTCGGTTAGCAAAAGCTTACAGTTTCCCTTGAAAAGTTAAGACTTGGTTTCTGAAATTATGAAGATAATAGGGTATTCAACCATGCTATATTTGGGAAATGGTGCAATAGGTCACTTTCATTGGAAGGTTACATTTTATGGCCCTTTTGTAGCTCCAAGAGGGAAGTCCAAACTTAATGTCTAACACATTTTTAATATTTTGCATCATTTCTGGGTTATTATACATTGAAATGTCCCTCCTTGAAGGAGTTCCGAAAGGTCAATGTTTAAAATAGGCACATTTCCCCAAAGAGGAATAAAGGCAAATAAGATGTTAAAAGGGCTTGCAGATAGCAAATGAACTTGACATTTCCCTGTTTAACACAGAGATGCAGAACTGAGTTGTGTTGAAAATATATGTCTGCTGAAAAGATAAATTAATACATGAACATATTTAACTACTGACTAATGTGTGTACAGAAGAGTACAGCTGTATACCCAGATCAAGCCTCCTATAAGATGCCCATGATAAGGCATTCTTGATGAATGCCATTATATGAAGTGATCTGTCCAAAGGAATAACTCAAAATTGTTAATTATTTAATTGCTACTCTTCGTTTACAGTGGAGATGGGACTGCCCAACTGCCAGGAAAAAAAACTTAATCTGTTTCCTTTTTTTTTAATAGTAGTTTTCAGTTTGTGCTATATCACACCTGGGACTGAAAGCACATGCTTGTAGTTTTGGAGGCACATTTGAGTGCTGTCACTGATGAAAATGAAACTAGAAGAATAGCCACAGGTCCTCAGCTTTGTCAGATGATTATTATTTGAAAGAACTTAGAGTGTCTAATGTGGAAAAGAAAAGACTTAAGGGAGAGGGTGTGATAATTGTTTAATTATTTGAAGGCTTGTCCTGTGGAATGAGGTTCAATCTCTTGTGTTTGAACCCAGAGAACAGCAAAGCCTAGGACAAAGTTCTTAACCTAGATTCCATAGACCTCCAATGGCTCTATGGGTCTATATCTCAGGGGATCAGCCAACTTGGACAGGGAAAAATACACCTATGTCTTCATTAACCTCTAATGAAAATGTACTAATTCCTTTCATTATGATTTTTTTTTAAAAACCACATCATATTTTGAGAAGGGGTCCATAAGCATTATCAGTATGCTAATGGGGGCCATGACACAGAAAAGATAAGAACACCTGATATGGAAGCTCTAGAGAGTCACATTTTAGCTTGATTTAAGGAAAAATGGAACAGGCTATCTCACTATAGATTTTCAAGCAAAGGGCTAGTTGAGGACTTGTTAGAGATGTGGTAAAGAGGATTTATGTTCAGATACAAGCTAAACTAGATGGCCTTTGAAGTCCCTTCTTCCTCTAGCATTTTGTGATTTTGAATGGGAGTTGTCATGTGGCTTTAGAATAGATTATTTCTGTGCAAATGGACTCATATGTACATTGAACCATACTTTAAACCTGTAGTCTCCAAAGTGGAGACTGTGAAATGACTACCAAGTGGTTATGATCAGTCAAAGGAGGAAAATGAGACACAATCCCACTTTTTTCTCAATGAATAATCACAGGCTTAGTCAAAACTTGCATCATCTCTTGAATTTCTTATCAACACTCCCCGATTTTGCCCTCTCCCACTATTACCCTATCTTGATTGTTCCCATAAAGTAATAATAATCTGCCTGACTGAGGCCCCCCGTAGCAGCTAAATAGGCTGAGTTTCTTCCAGTGTTACAGATCATAACCTGGCTATTATAGTTTTGGGGATTTTCCTGAATGTCAGATGGATTAAGTAATTTGCCTGAAGTTACCCAGATAGTAAAAAGGAGAACTTAAACCCAGATCTTCTTCATTATAATTTCAGCCCACTAACCACTGAACCACCTTGACTCTCAGCCTCACATTTGAACATACCATATTATATGATAGCTCCATTTTTCTAGGCAACGTTTTATAGTTTATAGTCATCCTGTGTAGAGAAAGAAAAAAGAATTAGCAAGTCCCATTTTACAGATGAGGAAAATAAGATTCTGAGAAGTCATAAGTATCAAAGGGCTCTGATAGGTCTTTTGATTTTGCATTCTATCATTCTTGGTATAGTAAGATTCTTCAGTACAAAAGAAGACACCATTGCTAAGTATAGTTATGTTCGAGCAGTTAGACTCAATTTCCTTATTTTTAAATGATTTATTGATATGCTTTTTTCAGTCCCTTCCCAATGACTCTGTCCATCCTCCCTTCACCAAGCCCTTTGCAGATTCATTTAGGTATTTTTATGATTCTTGGCATGATTTGGTACAACTTTGGCCAGTATTGGTGACACTATGTTTCTTGATGAGTCGATAAATGGCTGCCAAATGGGACTGGGGGGAATCTGGCAAAGCTTGAGTTCTGCCTGAAAAAAAAGTGTATAGTTCATGCATAAATAATTATTTATTAAGTGATTGTTGCATGCCAGGGCAAGCAATGAAACAGTCTTGTCCCCTAATGAGCTTTTATTTTAATTGGGAGACGTATACACACACACACACACACATATATATGTATATATACACACATATATATATGTATATACATACATAATTGTGACATCTACAGCATAATGATAAAGTTAATCCATACATATATTGTTATGTTGGATAACCTTCCTCTTTGTGTAACAAGTGCTTACATAGGCATTTAGTACATATCTTTTGAATGAATAAATGGATCTTTTAGCTTGCTAGTTCTGTTCAGTACATGATAGAGATTGTGTGATTGTGTAAGTATTGCTACTTGCAATGAGTCAAAATTTCTAAGGAAGCTGTAATTGACTTGGTAGTTTTACTTTGACATGTGCTTTTGAATGAATCTATTTACCTGGAAGCTACATGAAGGCAGAAGTCATGTATTGTGTAAGACTGTTGTCATTCTCATGTCCACCTCAATGATGTATATGTAGTAGGCAGATATTAAATATTTTTTGAACATTTAAATAAATACGCAAAATGGAGTAGATTCATTTGTTGATTTAAGTAGCCTTTGGGAGACTGGTCAAATAAGGCACATTTGAACTGAACATCAACAATGGCAGAATAAATATTAATTTTCTGAGGAACACATGTGAAGTTAGAATGCAAATAAACTGGATGGTGTGACTTGATATACACAACATGATGTTAGCCGCAAATTTTTGAGAGCAGACTTTTCTGGGCAGAAGGTATGGTAAGACTATCAAGCTACAAAATGTACCAGTTCCTGAGATAGATGGCTACTGCAACTGCATCGGTCCAGTACCTTTTGAGAATAAAGTCTGTATTTAATTGCAGATCCTACCCCCCAGTCTCCAATTCACTGAATTAATTTTCTGAAAACATTGTGATTATCATGACCATGGTAGTGAGTTTTTCATTGTTCTTGCTGCAAGTTTGGAATGTCATCTTGGATTTTGCATGAGGTGAAAAATGTAATTTGACATTTTTAATATGAAGACCATAATATTATTTAAAGATGAACTTGAGCTCTGCTAATTTTATTAAACTGCAGCCTACCAATGAGTTATAAAGTCTAATTAATCATTTTGTCAGCTTTGCTTTCTGAAGCTAGTCAATATAAATTTGAATAAATAGGAAGCAGATGACCCAGGAACCTTTGAATATTCTGAATAAAGATGTGCCAGCTGTAAAATATTTTACCTGTTCCCCGTTTGTATTATAACACATCCATGTCTGTTACCTAAGTTGATTCAGGAATTGTTTCAGTGGTCATTTTAGAGCATTTAATTGGATAGTTGAGACATCCTTTTTAAAAGTATATTTTTAAAAATGTTCATAAAATTTTAGATTACATAGAAATGAATTTAAGGAAAACAATTTCTAGTTGGAATTGTTTTTTGCGGCTGCCATTGGCCCATGACTCATCTTAAACTACATCAGAATAGCTGTATTATGTCACAGTAATGCATTCTGACAAATGGGATCTCAGCCATCACAACACTATATAATGATTTGTGTCAGCATGGTTAGTGGTCACTCTCAAGGAATGCTTTGGGGGGTCAGTATACTTTGGAAAAAAAAGATTTTGTATGGTTTGAAGTGATTGTGCATGGGACAAACCACTTTGCTTTCTTGGGGGGGGTAATATGTTTGGACTTGATTGTCTTGAGCATGTTCTTTCTGTCTTTAATTCCTTAATTTTATTTTTTAAATATCATCCCTTTCCATTCAATTCATCCCTGTGCTCTCTGTCTATATATACTCTTCTAACTGCCCTAATTATGAGAAAGTTCTTATAAGTTACAAGTATCATCTTCCCATGTAGGCATGTAAACAGATTTTTTTTTATTAAGTCCCTTATGATTTCCTTTGCCTATTTCCCTTTTTATGTTTCCCTTGAGGCTTTTATTTGAAATTCATATTTTCTATTCAGCTCTGGTCTTTTCATCAGGAATGCTTGAAAGTCTTAACTTTTCCCCTTGAAAGATGATATTCAGTTTTTGCTTGGTAGGTGATTCTTGGCTGCAATCCTAGCTCCATTGACAAGGGATGATATTTTAAAAAATAAAATTAAGGAGTTGAAGACACTGTCCTGGGAGAAGGGGAAAGGGAGAAGTAGAATGTGGTATATACTGTGTTATGTAAAAGAGTCAAGAAAGCTTTTACAGTAGAGGGCAAGAAGAGGGAGGTAAGGGAGAGTGAATGAACCTTAGCATCATCAGAATTGGCTCAAAGAGGGAATAACACAGATTCTCTGATGGGTATAGAAATCTATCTTACATTACAGGAAAGTAGGAGGAGAAGGGTATAAGAGAAGGGGTGATGATAGAAGGGAAGGCAGATTGGGAGAGAGAATAGTCAGAAGCAAAACATTTTTGAGGAATGTCAGGGTGAAAGGAGAGAGATAATAGAATAAAAGGAGTGTGGCAGAGAAATAGGATGGAAGGAAATACTGTTAGCAAAAGTAACTGTGGAAAAATAATTTGAAGCAAGTTTTTTTGGTAAAGGCTTCATTTCTCGGGGAACTGAATCAAATTTATCAAAATAAAAGCCATTCCCAAATTGATAAATGATCAAAAGATATGAATTGTTTTCAGATGAAGTTTAGCTATCTGTAGCTATATGAAAAAATTCTCTCATACACTATTGATTGGAGAAAAGCAAATTAAACAACTCTGAGGTACTACCTCATAACTGTTAGATTGGCTAATAGGACAGAAAAGGAAAATGACAAATGGTGGCGGGGTTGTGGGAGAAAATGAGACATTAATACACTCTTGGTGAAGTTGCGAAGTGATTTGAGAGCAATTTGAATATATGCCCAAAGGGCTATAAAACCATACTTACCCTTTGACCTAGCAACACCTCTACTAGGTCTGTATCCCAAAGGAACTAAAGAAAAGAGGAAAATGAGCTATATGTACAAAAATATTTGTAACAGCTCTTCTGGGGACAAAGAATTGGAAGTTGTGGAGATCCCCTTCAACTGGGAAATTGCTTAAACAAATTGTGGTGTGAGATTATGATGGAATGTTATTATGCTATAAGAAATGACAAGCAGGATACTCTTAGAAAAACCTGAACTTACAGAAGCTGATGCAAAGTACAATGTACTATGTACAAAGTTACAGCATAATTGTAAAATGACCAATTGTGAGCAACTTAGCTATTCTCAGGATTAGTGATCAAAGACAATGCTGAAAGAAAAATACTATCTGTACCCAGAAAAGAATTGATGGTGTCTGAATACAAATTATTCAGACATTTTAAAATTCAAACATTTTTACTTTATTTTTCTTGAGGGATTGCTTTTGGCCAATTTTTTCCCCTCACAACATGACTGTTATGGAAATCTTTTGTATGACCCACATGTATAACCTGTATCAAATCTCTTACCTCTTCAATGGGAGTGAGAGAGTCAGAATCAGCAACTCATTGTTTTAAAACCGAATGTTAAAAATTGTTTTTACATGTAACTGGGGGAAAAGAGAATACTAAATAAATTTCCTGTTAATTAAAAAAAACTGACTAGAGAGAAAAAGAAGGCAGCTAGGTGGCACAGTATTTAGAGTGCTGAGTTGGTGTTAGGAATGCCCAATTTCAAATCCAACCTCCAGCACTTGCTGTGTGACCATGGACAAATCACTTACCCTGTTTGCCTCATTTTTCTTATCTGTAAAATAGGGACAATAACAGCACCTACCTCCCAGAATGATTGTGAGGATCACAATCATTTGTAAATGCTCATTTTTCCCTTAAGGACAGAGACTTCTTTTGGCCTTTGTATCTATGACTCACAGCAAAGTATTCAACAAGTCAATTTTGAGTGTATCTCATCAATGCTATTGTGTCATTTCTCTTAGTAACAATTGGCAGCCTAGAAGTAAGAGCAGAGAAGACAAATGAGGGAGTGGAGAGGACATTGATCCATTTAAAAAATATTTTTCATTGTTTCATTATTTTTTTTCCTTGGACCATTCTAATAGTTCATGAAAAAGGTTTGCGACATTTCCAAAATAGCCCCCCCCCCTTCCAAATAGCTTCTTAGAATCCTTTTTCTTCAGTCAAGGCTCAGGTTAGCTTCCATTTCCAAACTATAGGAAATCTTTTTTGTTTCCCTTTCTCCTTCCTCAAATTATATTTGTTCATCTGTTTAAGTGTTGCATGTTTCAGAAGAATATGATATCCTTGATGACATAAAGATTAATTATTTTTGTCTCCATATTCTCCCAGCATCTAGGGCAAAACATGGTACTTTGTTCTAGGAGTAAGCATTTTGGCAGGGTAGGCCTTTCTTGTGATGATCATTTTTAAAATAGCATTTTATTTTTCTAAATACATGCAAAGATAGTTTTCAACATTCACTTTTGCAAGAGCTTGTGTTCAACTTTTTTCCTCTCCCCCTCCCCTTCCTCTCAACTGCAAATAATTTGATATAGGTTAAACATGTGCAGTTCTTTTAAATGTATTTCCATATTTGTCATTCTATGCAAGAAAAATCAGATCCAAAGGGAAAAAACACAAGAATGAAAGGGAAACAACAGCAATAACAAAGGGTGAAAATACTATGCTTTGATGCACATTCAGTCTCCATCGTTCTTTTTCTAGATGCGAATGACTCTTTCCATCACATGTTTATTGGAATTGCCTTGAATTACCTCATTGTTGAAAAGAGCCAAGTCCGTTGCAGTTCATAACCTTGCTGTTGCTGTGTATAATATTCTCTTGCTTCTGTTTGGTTTTATCTTCAGGAATGTTAGAAGGATAAAGGCAGACCTTAGAAATGACAAAAATATGGGATTGTGGGTCAGTAGACGATGGTGACTTAGCCCTTCCTGGTTCCCCACGTACCTTCTGTCCAACTGTGTGCTCTCTGCTGTTCACTCTCCAAAATACATATGAAAAACATACAGAGGATGTCTCCACCAATTCCCTTTAGCTGTTTTTGGCTTAAGTGAAAGAAAATCCTAGTTATACCTGTTCACACTTTGCAAGTACTTAAAAATGCTTATTGATGAATTAAAATGCTTTATATTTTGATCAAACAAGATAAATTGTCCTCGTTTTGCTTACCTTGTGTCTTTCTTTGCTGATCAGATAATAGTTTTATTCATCTTGTATATTTTCCTATTGACATTTGTGCAACATTTCTAAATTTAAAAGCTGCATGTTGCATAAACAGAAAATGAGGTCATAGGAAGATACTGCAGGCTACTTGAGATGTCACCATACTAGCAAACAATATATAAGGAATAATGTTGCTTGAATGATGTGCCTTTGCTACTGACATCCTTCAGAAGATGAAAGATACTCAACTTAGAGTCAGAGGGACCTGCCTGAAGTAATTTTCTTTTCTTTTTTTTT